>CAUYOR010167598.1:0-82255 GCA_963573925.1 Callimico goeldii
CCCCGTCTCTAATAAAGATACAAAAAATTAGCTGGGCATGGTGGCGCATGCCTGTAATCCTAGCTCCTTGGGAAGCTGAGGCGGGAGAATTGCCTGAACCCAGGAGGCGGAGGTTGCGGTGAGCCGAGATCGCGCCATTGCACTCCAGCCTGGGTAACAAGAGCGAAACTCCGTCTCAAAAAAAAAAAAAAAAATACCTTCCTTATTGTGTCATTGTGGGGTTTTATTTGTTTTATTTTTGCTTTTGTATTTTGGACACTTCCTTACTTTCTTGCATTGTAAGATACTCCAGGCTCATCCTGAATAGGCTATTATGGTGTTGAGGTATGTACTTTCTATATTTAATTTGTTGAGAGTTTTTATCATGAAAGAATGTTAAATTCTGTCAAATGCTTTTCCTGTTTTCATTAACATGATTATACGAATTTTGTCTTTCTTTCTGTTAGTGTGATGTATTGCATTTATTGATTCTTATATATTAAACCTTTCCTGCATATCTGGAACGAATCCCACTTAATCATAGTTAATTATCTTTTAATTTTTAAATTTTAATGATCTCTTAAATTTATTATTACTTGTTTTATGGCCTAGCATAAAATCTATATTGGAAATTTTTCCATGTGTACTTGAAAATAATATGCATTCTGCTGTTGGTGGGGCAGCACCTCATATGTGTCAATTAGATTAAGTTGATTGATACTGTTGCTTAAATCTTTCTACCTGTTTTATCAGTGAATGAGAGAGGAGTATGTAAATCTCCAACTATAATTCCAAACTATAATGCCACTATAACTCCAACTGTTTCTACTACCAATTCTGTCAGTTCTTGTTTTATGCATTTTGGGGCTTTATACAAATTAAGTACTATAAATTATGCCTTTATAATTGTTTCATCTTCTTGATGTATTGATCCCTTTATTGTTATTAAAAAATTTCTCTTTGTCTCTAGTAGTATTTTTCTCTGAAAATCTATTTTGCCTAATATTAATGCGGCAATTTCAGCTCTCTTCTAATTACTGTTGCGTAGTGTCTCTCCAAAGTGTGCCCATTTTAAAACAAATCTGCTGTAATTTAGTGTTTTGTTTCTTCATTGTTGGTTATTTATGTTAAGCATTGTTTTTCAGATAGTTTCCCCTTCAGGTGTTTAATTATTTTCTTAGAATAAGAAATTCATTTAATTATCATCCCTCAAACCAGAAATGTTTCAAAAAAATTTTTATAATTATATGGGCATAGTGATTATTCTTAGAAAACTATAAATAAATGAAAATTATAATTATTTTGAAAAGAATTGTACTATATGTTTTATATTTATAACATAGTTTAACATAATCCTCAAAATAATCTAGTAATATAGGTATTTTTATTTTTTATTGTTTTTATTTTTTGGGATGGAGTTTCACTCTGTCACCCAGGTTTGAGTGCAGTGGTGCAATCTTGGTTCACTGCAACCTCCATCTCCCAGGTTCAAGCGATTCTCCTGCCTCAGCCTCCTGCATAGCTGGGATCACAGGTGTGCACCATCATGCCCAGCTAATTTTTGTATTTTTAGTAGAGACAAGGTTTCACTATGTTGGCCAGGCTGGTCTTGAACTCCTAACCTCGGGTGATCTGCTCACCTTGGCCTCCCAAAGTGCTGGGCTTACAGGTGTGAGCCCATAATTTATTTTTATTTTTAAGAATCAATAGCCTAAGGATTATAGAGATTAGGTAACTGGTTCAAGTATACAAAACAAACACTAAAGGAAACAGCTAAGGTTTGAATTCAGCTCTGTTAGACTCCATGAGACAACACAAAGTTTTTCTTTAACTACTTCTCTTTTCTTACTATATTGCCCTCCCCAGAACAAACATTTTTTTTCTCCTCATCTATCCCCACCCCTTTCTCTTTTTCTGAATGGAGTCTTATTCGGTCACCCAGGCTGGAGTGCAGTGGCGCCATCTCAGCTCACTGCAACCTCTGCCTCCCAAGTTCAAGTGATTCTTGTGCGTCAGCCTCCCGGGTAGCTGGGATCCCCACCCCTTTCCTTTGAGATACGTAGTGGTTCATAGCTCGAAAGGAAAGTAAACACTTTCACTATGCCGGAAAGAAGAAAGCTGAAAGCCGAGTCACGGAAGAACCTGTCTCCTTTTGTTCCTAAGCAGACAGCTACAGATAAAAGGTTAAAGATCTCCACAGGTAGCTACTCTATGTTCACCTTATCTCAATTTACTGCATCTGAGACAAATATATAATTGACTATTCTCCTACCTGCTCTTTATCTCTTGCAACATGTAGATTCGGTAATGTGACCATCCATCCACTTCCTCTTTCCCCTCCTGCCCACTTTCCTCCTTTAAATATTGAAACCCTCAAAATTATTTCTGGAAAAAGGCACAGATAATAGACTGTTTCTGTGGTTCTGTGTTTTCTTCTGGTCCTGTCCTTAACCTTGGCAAAGTAAACTTCCGAATTGATTTAGACCTGTCTCAGATACTTTTTGGTTTACAGTAGCAAGTTATTGGTCTCTCTCCGTCAGAGCCCAGAAACTGTGATGAACTCATTCGCAGTGTTGATGCTCTCTGTCAAGGTGTTTCTATGAGTGCGAATCTCATTATGTAAGAATGTCATCTTACTGTTTTGGTGGAGGGTCAGGAAGAGAAATACGAGATGAGGACTTGGGAGAGGGGAGCTGTTTTTGTCATTGCTCTTAAAGTGGTACATCGTACGCGTGTGTGTGTGCGTGTGTGTGTGTGTGTGTGTGTGTGACACAGAGATGGTGATGGTGGCCTATGTTTTCTTAATTAGATCTAAAAATATCCAATCCTGTCTGTCTAGGCTAATAAGCAATATCTGCTTATATAGCATCCATCACATATCATCTCACAACAGTTTTTAGGAGGAAAATCAAAACTGATGACAAAACACAGAAATAATTGGCAAGTAGGTTGATGATAGCAAAATCCTTGTGTACATAACTGAAGAGTAATATAGGGAAGGCAAAGAGGACTTTTGTCTGAATGGGTATTAGTCTATTCATCTATGAATCTATCTACAGATATACATAAATACACACATCTATATATTACTCATTCTATATATGCATTTGTGTGGATACAGATATGGCTTCTCTACTCTATGCCAAACTAGCAATTATTTTTTCAGCACAAAATACCTTACTCAACAATGATCCTCATCAATGAAATCAGATTTTGTTGCATCACCAAGAGTTCAAAAGCTATTCTCCCTTTTGTATTCTGTGCCAACAGAAAGAAACATACAAGAAGAAGACTGCGCTTTAAACTTAACAAATTTGAAGTGCTGGAGAATTTTATAAATGTCATAAATGATTTTAGATACAAACAGCATTGTATCATGTTAATACTTTACCAGAACCACCGTCTTTTTTTGAATCTTCAAAGTGATTTAATTTTGATCTTTTAGAAATGTTCTTTTCTCCTAAAAAAAAAAAATTGTCATGGAAACAGTAGCAAATGTAAAAAGTGTGGGCATTTACAGTTTCCCAAACTGTCAGAAATCTCAAGTTCTCTCCTTGTTTTTTATGATGGTGGGGGCACAAGGGCAGGGGTATGGAGGGAAGGAGTGTTTGCACCAAGAATAATATCTAGAAGAGAGTTCTTTACATTTCAGTCTGAATTTCACTGGGTGTATGCCTTATGGGGAGAGACTAAGATATAGAAACAGAGAGAAGAGACCACTGGTGAGAAGATGAAGCCTTTCCTAAGATTCTTAATATACATTTATAAATATATAAGTGAGTACGTGTGTGTACATATATGCTTTGCACACACATGTACTCATGTGTGTACATGTGTGTGCACGTGCATGTGTATGTATATGCATATACTTACACATATGCACACATTACATACACATACACATATGCATACTTTTTTCCACTGAAATTGTTGAAACTCTTGAAAGTTGGACTTGAGAAATCAAAAGCAATACTTATTATTTTCCATTCAAGACCAAGGAAATCATATTTACCATGGGTTTAAAAAAGTCTTTTCTCTCTTTCCCCTCCCCGCTACCCACCAGTCCTCACTCCTTTTGCACATGCTATTTGGTCACCCGCCATCCCTAGTGGCTCATCTAGACAGAGGTATGTGGCCAGGACAGATTAGGGGTCAAGATAAGGTGGACTGTTTGCTGTAAGGCAGTATCTTCCTCTCCTTCCTAACTTGGGGTCGTGCTTCTGGGCATGTGAAACGTATCGGTCCTTAGGCCGATTTCCCAAACACAACTGGAAAATGTGAATATGAATGCTTCTGTCCTTTAGCAAGATGTCTAGAGGGCTATCTGAGGTCCTAGAAAGTAAAACTGACCTCCCCAGGGAAATAAGTCTCTCAATTCCTTTCTTAATTCTCCGTAGGATAGTAAAATATTAAGTGGAAAATCTTCTAGATCAGCACCTTAATTTTGCAGATGAGAGGCTGAAAGGCTCAAGGTCTCACAAGTGTTTATGCTCAACTGGGAAATGAATTTGTTTCTCTGGACTGTCAGGCCAACATTCCTTCCACTCAGTGCTGCCGCCTCCTGCGTCCTGAAAGCATGCTAGCAGGACACTCTGATGAAAAGGACCTTATCCTTTTACATCTGCTACTTAAAGTTTTTTAGCATCACACAGTTTTATGAGTTAAGTTATGTACATAAACAAATACTGTTACTTATTTACTATCGTCCTCCTTTTAGACATCAGAAGACCAAGGAACTGAAATGTCGCAACTCCCACAGAATCTCAAAAATGCACCCAGACTGTGCTCCTCCTCACAGGACAAATGCTCAGTACAAGCTTCCGATAAGGAATGTGGCTGTCACAAGAACAGGACACCACAATTCAGTCCCTTCCCACGGCTGGTCCTGGCTGCCCACTCAGATCAAGCAAGGGCAAGGCATCCCTTCCGACAGCCTGACTCCCACCCCCAGATAAACCAACATGTGGATTGCCAAAGGCATTCATAGGCAGTGGTGCTAAGACTGCTTGACGTTAACACCACTTTGATCATTCAGTCAAATCAAAAAGCATTTATTAAGCATCTGTGTGAGGCTCCCTGCCGGGGCTTCTCTTTGTGTCCCTAGCATTCACACTTCCCTGCTTTTCTTCTGTGGCTCTTCATCCCTGCCCAAGAAAACTTCCCTATCCACAGGAATCTCCCCGCTGGTGTTATCACGTCTTACCCAGAGTGGGATCCCGTTTGGTTCCTCCCAAGATGCTATTCAAGGTCCAGGATGGAACTTTGGGAATGGACTGGTTCCTACTCCATTGCAGAATCTAAGATTGCATCCATCTCTGCATCCATTCCCTAAGATTCTGTGTGAGGAGAACCTTAGCTATGAAATGGTGATGAAATTTCAGTCTATTTTCTTTCAGAATGCAGAGTGAACACTTAGGAGGGTTTTTAGAAAAGCCGTTTACAGCCAGTAATTTGAAGTGTTGAAATGTTTTTGTAAGACCAATGTCTCAGATTACAGGTTTATGATTTGCCTGAAAATAAATCATTTATTTTAGGCTTGGACTTTAAAAAGAAGAAAAATAAAGCTTAGAATAATTTTCTTCAAGTTTTCTATGACATTCTTTACATCAGGAAGAGAGATGAGGGAAGGCAAGATGGAGGTTTTAGAGAGAACGGGGTGTCATTTATGAGACTACATTTTCCTAGGTGCATACGCTATTTCCATTGTATGACTCACACAGACAATTTACTACATTTAAAATTGTGCTAAATTCTTTCTGCAAAGCTTGGGTCAAATACACACACTGTGTATACAGTTGGAAATTCTTCCTCATAGATCCAGCTCATGGTATGGATGTTGTATTTGTGTTCTTGTCGCCATGGCAACTAGAAAAGGGTTAAGCCAGGGCCTCAGAAAACCCAGAGGCTGTGCAGTAAAATATCATAAGTGAGTATATCCTTCCTAAAATATGTTTCTCAAATATGGATTAAGAAATCTTAAAGCCACTGTCTTAAAATTAATTTTTCATTCCTAGTATGCAGGTTATTGCCTAAAAAATATATTTGCAAAACAATATCTTTTACCTCCTTTTCTCTCTAAGTTGTCATATAATGACCATTTCTCTCAAAAGACAGATTATGTAAATCCATGAGAAGTGCTTTGGTTTTTAGATATGGATGAGAGACATGCCAATGAGAATATTAATAAAGTTGTTTTCTGGCTGAAACAAACTGTCATTTTTGGATCTCTTTTAAGTCCATTTATATAAGAATAATAAAACATTCTTCTCCATTTGTTTAAGAACTTACCAAATAAACTTGGGCAACCCTTAATAATGCCAGGATGTTAAACATTCACCAGCTCTAAGAACTCAGATTTTTCTTTTTGATGGCTGATGGCGCTCAGGTCCCTGACTTCCTCTTTTAATTTTCTTATACGCTTTACCCTGTGAGATAAATTTTAAGAGTTTATCCCTAAAATAACACTGGATACAAGTAGAAAACGCAATTTTTTTTTTCAGACAGAGTCCTGCTCTGTTGTCCAGGCTGGAGTGCAACGGCATGATCTCAGCTCACTGCAACCTCAGCCTCCCAGGTTCAAGAAGTTCTTATGCCTCAGCCTCCCGAGTGGCTGGGATTATAGGCGCCTGCCACCACGCCCAGCTAATTTTTGTATTTTAGTAGAGACGAGGTTTCACCATGTCGCCCAGGCTGGTCTCAAACTCCTGACCTCGTGATCCACCCACCTCGGCTCTGCAAAGTGCTGGGATTACAGGCGTGAGCCACCATGCCCAGCTGAGAATGCAATTCTTATAATGCCCATAGCCATTGTAGCATTGGATAAAGGAGCATATTACATCTCCAAGTGCAAAAGGAAGATGGGTAAAAAAAACTTCACTAAGTGCTTCCCTGTCCCACTGCCCATTTCATAAAGATGCCAGAGAGAGTATTAATATGTCCCCTGGTCTATAATGCCTGACTTAACTTTTAACCTCTAACACAGTACCAAAGTTTTCCATACCCTTTATTTATTTCAAAATATTTCTATGTAGGAAACATAGTTTATAATGAAATCAATGATAAATCATAAATGGCTTTACAATTTTATAATAAAAATAAATTTATGGGAATATATTTAAATGTTTACTTCCAATCTTTGATACCATCTCATATTTAATATCTAAGAATAAAAAAAAAAATATTTCAGGGTCAATATCCCGGCCCTTCTTCTGCCATCTGGTGGACAAATGAGGAAGCAGTTAAATGATGCACCACCAGGAGTTACCTTAGAGTCTGTAAGTGCATCAGTCAGCAAACGCTTGCGCAGCATTATTATTATTAATTATTATTATTTATCAAACACCACTCATCAAAACACGTGGCATCATTAAATATTGTGCTCTGCAAGGTAGCTACATTCAGTTTCTGTCCCCAGAAGAACTGTGAAATATTACATAATTGAAAGCTCCCCGAAGATCTAGTTATTTTCAAGCAATCAGTTCAACACACAGTGCAAGGCAAGGACTCCTTAAGACTATGAGTTTAGCATTTTGCTCATTTTAGCAGTAATTCGCTTTATAATGATATTCTGACCTCATGACGCTCATGCTTTTCAAAGCACGTCTAAAGAGAAAGAAAGGAGGGAGGGAGAAAGAAAGAGAGGGATGCAACTCTCTAATGTCTTACAAATCCCCAAAATGACATTTTAGGATCATATTTAAAACCGTTTAAGAGCGTCTGAAAGGAGCAAAATAACATCTCCAGGAGGTATCTGCATTTTAATCAAATTTATTATAGTTTACAGGGTATGGAGAGCAGAGAGGTAGTAACAAACATCCTGACTGCCACAGATTTAAGGAAAGTGACAGCCTCCTCAAATTAACTTGAACAAAATGATGTTCCAAGCCTGTTGAACTGCCCTATACATAGCCACATCTGAATTCCTATCTTCTTGCCAAAATCCACAGAAAAGAGGCAGCCATAAATCATGTAGGAAATCTACTGATTGTTATTAAATATCCTGTACGTTTCATTGAAATGTGGCTCTTTAAGCTGATAGATTCTGGTTGAAGGCACTCAAGACCAAAGGATCGTGCCGTTTTGTATTGAAAGTTGTTGGCTTGTCCATTGCCACATGCTCTTTGGTTTTAAATGGGCATTGAAATCTAAGGAAGGCCCCTCACAGTTTCCAGAATCACTACCCATGACACAAAGAGAGAAAAAAGCAGTGCTGAGGAAACCAGTGCACTCTTAACTCGTTGGGGCTCTCAAAGGGGCTATGGAGCACAGAGAACTCCCACCCCTACTTCCTGCTTCCACCACTCAGCACCCTCTTGGCCCAAATAACCCTTTGGTTTAAAGAGGAAAGGAAGGCTCCATCTTGAACATTGCCCATTATAATAATCAATGTGCATATTTTGGATTTGTACTGGATATGTGATGCTTTTCTAAACAAAATGAGAATTTTTGTAGCGCCAAAATAGGCTACATAAATTACATCCTTTAATAATGCATCCTGTAGAGTTTTTGTTTTCTTTTTTTTTTCTGTAACTGCTTCTTTATTTCAGCTTCCCCACACACATCCTTGACTGCTGTGGCAACGTGAAAGAAAAGTCAATGCAATTTCACAGTTGATTCCTACAGATTCTTTCCCCACCAGAGTGTCCACAAAGGAGATCATGTAACGTCTCCCCACCAGTGATGGGTTTGGAACCCATGGACAAACAGCTGGTGATCACCTGGAGCCGGCACAGGTTTCCTAATATTAGGAAGTCAGTCCAAACCCATTTTTTTAATTGAAATTGGTACTGTAGTACAAGTGCAGTGTATCTAGATGACAGCAACCTCTCCTGAAAGATGAAGGAGAAAAAATGAACTGAATCCAAATGTACTGGATTTGGTTTGCATAGATAACGAAAGAGGGATGTTTCCAGCAGAAAGCTGAACCATTCTGTTTTTTAAGAAAATTTTAATTAATAACTTGAAAAAAATTATAAAAGGCATGTCTTTAGAAATTTGTCCAATATCCCTTCCCTCCCTCCCTCCCTCCCTTCCTTCCTGCCTTCATCCCTTCCTTCCTCCCTCCCTTCCTCCTTTCCTCCCTGCCTTCCTCCCTCCCTTCCTCCCCCCGCCCCCAAAAAAAGAAATTTGTCCAATAAACATTCAATTGAGGATGCTCTTGATGACAGATCATGTACTGAGATATGAGGGTAGCAGCACAGGCAATGCAGACAGCCTGACCTTTGGGAGGCTACAGGCTCTGTAATTAGACTGATGCTAGATAGCAGGAAGAACTAAAGATTATACAAGAGAATTACAAGCAAAAGCCAGGCAAACATTTTTTAGGTTATATTTCTCAGAGATGTATGGGGTATTCTAAACTCAAGATCAAAAACTAGAAGACTCCAGCAACAGATGAAGAATCCTCTTCCAGAAGAGGAAGCTATGGCTTTAGCAACCGCTTCATGAAAAAAACGTAATGGTTTGAGATGGCTGATATAGGGTGACAATGTGCTATAGTTCCCCAGAAGACCAGTGCACTCTTGGGGTGCATAATACAGACATACAGAGCCAGAGCAAATTGGCAACCACCCCTTTATATTTTGTGATGTTTCTACTGATCTCAGAGTGTTGTATTCTCCAGTGGACACTGCACATTAGGAGGGTCACAGACAAACTAGTGCCTTCACAAAAGATCTGCTGAGATGATGATGGGCCAGACACTAGAAACTATGGACCAGCAAATGTTTATTGAGTGCCTACTTTGTTTCGGTCACTCATTTTGGTGCTGGGTATAAATGATGGCTACAACAGACAAGGTCCCTGTTGACATAAGGATGACCATTTAATGACTAAACAAAAGATAAATACACAGTTGACATGATAACTTTATATTCTCATCAAAGGTACTTTTAAAAACACCAAAATACATGTCACATGAACCACATTGAAAAGGACTAGAAATGTGATGTTTACACTGGAAGGCGAAAGATAAAAGGAACCGCAAATGTCTTATTGAAATAGAAGAAGATTATTTCATGTAGGAGAGAGACCAAATACATTGTGTAAGGGCCTGATGAGTAGAACCATGGCCAGTGAGAGACAGAACTGACTCAACATAAAATAAACCTTTATGAATCTAGTTATGCCAAAGGAAATCAAGGCTACTTTAGAAGAAGATATGTTCTTCTTCAATCTGCTCATCAAACCGGAAGCTTGCACAACCTTTTTGGTCAGGAGTTGTATGCCCACAGCTGGACAACCTCTGCATCCCCCAGTACTTTGTAGGTGCCACTAGTAGCTCTTCTCACTCAGCCCATGGAGATGTTATGTCTGTCTCCTCAGGTAGATGATGAACCTCAGGAGAATGCAGGCTGTGAAGACATATTGTGACTTTCCTCCTAGCACAGTACATGATACCAGCAGGCACTTAATAAATGTTCAAGGCCGGGCACAGTGGTTCATGCCTATGATCCCAGCACTTTAGGAAGCAGAGGCAAGTGGATCACCTGAGGTCGGGAGTTCAAGACCAGCTTGACCAACATGGAGAAACCCCATCTCTACTAAAAATACAAAATTAGCTTGGCGTGGTGGTGCATGCCTGTAGTCCCAGTTACTCGGGATGCTGAGGCAGGAGAATTGCTTGAACCCGGGAGGCAAAGGTTGCAGTGAGTCGAGATTGTGCCATTGTACCCCAACCTGGGCAACAAGAGCCAGACCCTATCTCAAAAAATAAAAAAGAAATAAAATAAATGTTCAACAGAAGGAATTAAAGTATAAAATGAGTAACGTGATTGGAAGACTTTTAAGATGCTTACCATCATGTTGTTCTGTAAGTTACATGTATTTCAGGGAGTGGATTATAAAAAATCTTAATTGTTTACTTGAAAATTTCAACTGGATATCCCTCAAATATCTGAAACTTAATAAATTAAAAAGTGTACCTCTTTCCCAAAATAATTGTTTCTCTTCTTATATTTAACATCTTATAAGGTGGCATTGTTATTCACTGAAACTAGGGATCTGGGCAGCATTCTGGTTGATTTTTCCCCTTCTGCTCCATTGCCTCTCTCGCTCTCCAGTTCCTGAGTAGTTTCCTTAACTTTGCCTAAACCATCCTCTCCATACCCTACAGCCTCGGCTCAGGCTGTCATCATTTTTACCCGGTTTCATAATCAGGAATCATTCAGTCCCAAGTGACTAAAAACTAACTCAAGCTTGCTCAAGCAAAAAGAAATATATTTGTGTGTGTAACTGCAAAGTCCACTGGCAAACCGGTTTTAGACAGAGGGGATCTAGACTGTAGGCTGTTAGAGGCTCAGACGATACCAATATAGCTCTGTTTCCCTTTCCTTTTGTTCATTTTCCTCTAAGTATTGGCTTAATGATCGAGTTTTCTCCATGTAGAAGGAAAGATAGCTTCGGGAAGCCTCAAAGCTACATCCTTTTATCTAGAAGAAGAAAAAAGAATCCTATGTCCAGGCGTCCACATGTGAAATTTCACTAGAGAAGCTTGACCAATACTACTTGGATTATGTGCCCCCCGAACCAGGGACGGGCATTATAATGGGTCGAGTTTGGGTCATTTGTCCACCCCTGTGTGAGTGGGCCAGGTAATAAGAGACAGGTGATTCTCTTCCAAAAACAGATCCTAGACAAAAGCAGCAGCTGTGCTGTACAGCCACGCTCTCCCACTAACTTACCGATTGCCCTGTGTCTCCTGTTTCTTCAGTATATGCTCTTTGTTGCAAAAAAAAAAAAAAAATCTTCCTAAATGGCAATTCTAATTCTCTGTCTTCCCTTCTGAAAACCCTGAAGTGGCTCCTACTGGCCTGTAAAATTGAGTAAAACCTCATTAGATTCTCACTCCTGCCCACCTCTGATGTATTTCTCCCTAGACTGCTTTCCTGGCCAAAGCTCCAGCCATTCCCAAATGATTGCAATTTCTCAGACATACAAGATTACTTTGTGCCTTCAGTCTTTACTCACAGTGTTCCTCTTCCCTTCCTCCTACAATCCCATTAATTTCTACCCGAGAGTTTGCCCAAGAAGCATCTCCCCACAAGCCCACCCCCAAGGAAGCCTTTCCAGCCCTCCCTCAGGTAGGATTTATCCATGTGTACCCTATACACACCTCTGTCTCTTTAGCTCATGCATTTGTTTATATGCCTGTCCCCATCTAATAACCTGTCAGCTCCTAGAGGACAGAGATCAAGCCTCATTCATCCTTGTGTTTCTGGTAATTACCTGCAGATAATAGGCACCTTATGAACCCTTTTGAGAGAGAATAAAAGAGAGGAAGGGAGAAAAGAATAAAAGGAGGAAAGAAGAGGAAGAGATTTCCCAGGGCTTTCTTTTCTTTCCAGATAATAAATACATTTTGCAAATAATATTTCAGGCAAAAGCTTTGGCCTTTGTTATCTAAATCAAGCAATGAGCAATAGCGAGAATTTCAGGTCCAGTCACTGTGAAAGGTAGATGTAGGGAGCATGGGAAGAGGGGACAAAAAAGTGACCTTTTATGGCATGGGCCAAGGCAGAGCAGTCACATCCCACCCAAACAGGGCGGCCATGACACGTTGCTGCATATGGCGCTTTGCCAGCCAGGTCACAGGCTGGTGAAGCGCCATATGCAGCAACATGCCATGGCCGTCCTGTTTCTGGCTTGTTTCTGACTGAGCAGTCATGTGGAGAAATGAAAATGAATAGAGAAATTAAAAAGATGACCTAATTCTCTGCTGAGGGCATTTCCAGTCATAGGTCTGAGTGCATTTTAATTGTACCTGGACACAGGGGTCCCCACTCAGACGTAACTGCAGTCCCAAGTGGACTGTCCCTGTGGCTGTAAAGAGTTGTCTGAGTTTGTGCCTTTCTCGAGAGCCTGACATCACACTGATCATTAAGCAACTGTGCAGAGGAGCCGCTGGGCGTTTCCATAGCAACCTGCAATGGGCTGCCTGCAGAGCTTGGTAACAAGAGCATTTTATTATGGGTCATTATGGGCAAAAGGCTTGATTTACATTATTTCCTGTAAAATCCTATTATTTCAGGTGTTACATTCCAACCCCATCTATGCTGCTTTTCTAGAAAAAAAATCATAAATGTGGATTATTAGGTGGAGAAACCATAAGAGGCTTCAGGTAAGCACAGCCACACAGTGATCTATAGATAAGTAAAGTATTTTGCCAAAGGGATGTGTGGTCCAGAGGTACCTAGTGTTCTCTGAGGCAGAGAATTCTTGCTGCGAAATGTGAAGTCGTTCCTTTTATTGTCTGTTCCCTTTGCCTGAGTCATGCTTTTGACTGGCATTGATGAGGGTTCTTGGATTCTGTGTTCTGCTAAATAAGTATCGCCAAATCTGGCCTGACTGTTCCTTAGCCACATCAGCTGCTGTCTCAGGTGTCTTATATTCCAGAGTGACCAAATGCAGCAAATGGTAGCCCCATCAGTGCTTAAGCACATAAAGCTCTAGAAGGCCGTGAGCCTCTCTCTCTCCTCTTATCTGTCCGTGGGAGCAGGGAGATTAAGCATTCAACTCTAGTTAGTGTCTTTCTGGTAGCCCAGGACCCTGACCAGTACTGCATGTTGACCTGGAGCAGATGGACAGTGATTGTTTTTGAAGTGTGATAGCATTAAGTTTAGTTGGGGAAGGGACTCTGGAAGGTCATTGACCCACAGCTCCATCTGCCATCTATGATTAAATATATCAATCTACAGAGGCCATACCACAAATGCCGTAGAATGTGCTCAAGCTTCCAAACCCTCATGACCCAACGATAGTTAACTTAGCCCTTTCTGAATGCTCGCAAGTACTTCATGATTATGAAGATTCTGGGGGTCTTGCCCGCCAGGATGAGAGCTGAGGATAGAAACAAGCAGCAGTGAGGTATAATTCTTAAGTTTTCCAAGTTAATTTAGTACTGTAAGGAATACGTGAAAAGCTTCCCTGCTCAGAAAAAGCATTCGCCTAAAGACTAGAACAATGGGCATGGCATTGAATTAGTTCACCTTATGAATAATAGGCATCTTATGGTTTCACCGGCATTTCACACCCTCCTCCAAGGATGCGGTGATGGATTTCAGATGACCCAAAGCAGAGCAGTGGCCAGGAAGTGAGTGATTATTCATCCTCTGCTTGTAAAGTGGATGCTACTGAATTGCAGGGTTTTGTTTTTGTTTTTGTTTTTGTTTTTTGTTTTTTGTTTTTGTTTTTAGATGGAGTCTCACTCTGTAGCCCAGGCTGGAGTGCAGTGGTGCAAACTCAGCTCCCTGCAACCTCCACTTCCTGGGTCCGGTTCAAGCAATTCTCCTACCTCAGACTTCCAAGTAGCTGGGATTACAGGCACAAGCCACTATGCCCAGCTAACAGCCTATTTTTTAACAAAAGACTCCCTCCTCTTAATATTCCCCAGAACTGTTAGAGCTAGAAAAAGTAGGTTTTTGTGTCAAATTTCAATCTTTGAACTATAGTTGAGGCATCCCTAATATGAACAGTGCAATCTCTTCTATTTGGGTTGAGTGACCCAAGGCAGAAGGTGGGTCAATGAAGACAATGTGAAGAATGTTGTTGGGTGTATTTCCTGGTGAGACAGAAGGACCAGAAAGGTGAGAACGGTTCAGATTCCTGCTGAGCAGAACGAGGCACCAACACATAGGACCTCCAGTGTACCTTCAAGTCCAGAAGGTATGACTTGAGAGTTAGAACAAAGAGATCGTTTTACAACTTGCTTTCCTTGCCCCACCAAAGGGTTTAGGCTAGATCAGATTTGGAAAATGAGGTAGATATACACTCTCCAGTATGTCAACACCTACAGAACAGAGGTGAATATGAGTTTTAACTGATAGTTTTCTATCAGCAGTTACCTCTAGCTACAATGGTTGCAGTTACATGATGTGTTAAACTTCCCTTAGAATGATTGCAATTTAAGAAGTCCCCTATTTCAGGAGGGGAATCATCCAGCTACGTAAATCAGTGAGTATACAAATGATTAGAGTGAATTTTAGAGTGAAAGGGGCAGTTTTACAGGCAACTCCCCAGAGCTGGATTAAAAGATGGAATTTAATCACAGATTATTGTCCTAAACCCCCTCCTTCAGCTCTGATATGTTTACAGTCAACTCTCATAAAGCATTTAAAAATGAAGAACTGTTTTTCTTGTATAAAGATAATTGAATAGGAATGGTATTTACACATTAAAATAATGCTTTGCAACCTATGTTTGAAATTTCCTCTACAATACATTAAGATAATTTCTGTTTGGTATACAATTTAAGATAAAATTTGTATGCTTAAATCTTGTGAACAGAACATATACAGAGCAGACTTCAGGAATAAAAACATATTAGACACAATTACGACAAGAAAAGAGATACAAAATTTAAAATAGAACCCAATTTGATAAAATGGAAAGGTTCTAAAATTGTAGTGGTGTTAGTTACTTCTGAACGTGTCCTTCCCTTGTAAACTTCTGGCTTCTAAATAGAAAGAATTAACAAGGATCTGTATTACCAAAAACAACAGTGAATTAATATTAGAATGGCTTGAGCAAGATGAACTAATTTAAGGATCGAATCTATTATATCTTGAACCATTAAAAATTAAAATCATCCTGTTCTGAATGAAAGGTCCGACCTGCCTATGCCCATGTCTCAGAGAAGATTCCTCTTTCATATTATTTCTCTTCTTAATAGTTGTGAAGAAAACTGTTACAACTTTTTCAGGTCTATCTCTCCTCAGTTCCTGAAGAAATCATTACCTTGCCAATTAGCATTGGGCCTACGAAAAACCAAAAAGTATTGTTGAAAATGAAAGGTTTCGTTATTTCAATACTTTGGCATAGTCAAAACAGTTCCGTGAATGATTTTTCTTTTCTTTCTTTAAAAAGGAAAAGTCGTATCTATTTATGGGAGGAAATTTAAGCTAATACGACTCCTGGCTTGGCACTTCTTTTTCACTGCTCACTTAACACTCCTGATTCCATACCTCTTGCTAATACATGTGACCACATAGTATATTAACATAGTGACATTACACTTCCTCAGTGTGAGACCTTTTATTTTCTGATTGGATGAAATGGTCAAAGGTGTCAAAACAGTCCCCTTATAAGGTATCTTTATAGGCTAATTGGGAGTCAGCAATGGTCAGGCCTGGAGACCATTTAAGTCATGGCAACTTCCAGGGCCGATTAACAAAGAGATCTATAGTTAAAATTCCATAGACTATCAAAGCAGAATAATAGCTTTTCATTGTCTATGCCTGAGTCTCAGGAGTTTTAAGGGCCTCACAAATGTCACCTAATGATTTTCTGCAGCGTCCTGGTCCTGGTAGGATAGCAGGGGGCTTGCGTGCTGACTGTGAAGCACAGTATGCAATGGGCTACTAAGACACTTTAGCGCGTGTGGTATTTGTGTTAGTAATGCATTAAGCCGTGCTCTTTTTAACTTAATTTTTGGGGACTTTAGGAACACGACACAGGTTGATCATACTCATTAGTCAAAGTCATGCTTTTAGCATCAATCTGAGAAAGGGCCTTGATTTGTTTTAATACTTTTCCATTCATCTGCCATTTCTCATCCTATACCTTTCCCTATTCTACGGGAGGAGTATGTAAAAGTGTGTCCCGTCCTTCCAGGTCCACCATATGTAAATGAGTGCATCATGAGTCAGCAATTTTGCCCCTGGAAGCAGACCCCAGAGAAAAGCTAGTACAGATTCACAAGAAACTGTGCATGTGTTTCTTTTTCACAGAATTGTTTGGGGAACTATAATAAGTTGGAAGCCACCTGTGTCCATCACCAAGTGAAGAGATGCATAAATTATGGCTTATACACATGGCAGAATACTATGTAACATTTGGAGGTAAGGAATTAAAATCTCATATAGTAGCATGAAAAATGCATGAAACAGAATGAGATCTAGAACACAATGTCATTTATGTAAAACTTTCAAGCCATACACACAAAACAAGGCTAAGTATTTCTCAGGATACATGATTATTTCGCATTTTTCAAGGAACAAATGGTTGTAGTTGACTAAGAATGAAGAGAAGGGCAAAGAAAAAGAATAAATGTAAGATAAGGGGAAGTGGAGTGGTCAATGGAAACATTTCATTAACTACATACCACACAACACAAAGTATGTTACATTCATTCTCTTATTTCAAACACGTTAAAAACCTGTGAGGGAGATACTATCATTTCCTCTCCTGTTAGTTGAGGCAAAAAAGACTTGAAAAAGCTAAATATTATCCAAAGTTTCACTGCTAGAAAGTGGCAGAGCCAATTCACACATGTGGGAAATCGGAACCTAGTCACCATGCAGTCATAAAATCTTCGTGAGAGCTGTGCTGAGGTAAAGTTGAGGTTATTCATTAGGAGTTTCCCCACAGCCGGTTTTCTGTTACAACTCTATGTCAGCTATCAACTGTTCATGATTTTTGTTTCCCAAGTATCTAGATTCCAGGAAGTATTAAAAGTAGAAGACACAGGTGGCCACAGTGGCTCACACCTGTAATCCCAGCACTTTGGGAGGCCAAGGTGGGCAGATCACCTGAGGCTGGGAGTTCGACACCAGGCTGACCAACTTGGAGAAACCCCATCTCTGCTAAAAATACGAAATTAGCTGGGCGTGGTGGCATATACTTATAATGCCACCTACTCGGGAGGCTGAGGCAGGAGAATCACTTGAACCCAGGGGACGGAGGTTGTGGTGAGCTGAGATGGCGCCATTGCACTCCAGCATGAGCAACAAGAGCGAAACTCCGTCTGAAAAAAAAAGTAGAAGACACAAATACAACCAACATTAATATATTCAGCTTCCTAGAAACACCCATTTGTGTCTGAGCTATACCTCAGCGCTTCATTAATTTGGTTAGCGTGAGTTGATATCTAAGAAACAAATGGGCTGAATGCACTTCAAAATCTAATTTCCTGATGTGGGAACGTGAGAAGGTTTCAATGTGGTGGCTCATCTGCCTTCGTTGAATTTGAAAACCAGACTCGACCCTATGGATTATTTCTTTTTTAACTGTAGATTTTTCTCAGTAGATTATTAAGCTTCTGAGAGTATGTGTTGTGTTTCTTATTAATATAAAATATAGTATACTCAAACTTTAAAATATTAAAGAAAAGTGTTAATTAATTGTAACAATCCATTAAATTTTCTTCCTGGAAGTTTTATGGGATCTGTCTAGGTTGCTAGAGATTGCATTTAACAGGGATAAAATCTCTTGGCTATAAATCTAAGTAAATAAAATTAAAAAAAAAAAAGTCCATAAAGCCAGGCCACATACCTGTCATTGAGTTGAGGCTCTAATTGCTCGATAATTGCTTGATGGAATTGTCTTTGGGAGCTGGGGAAGATGGCACAGAGGCTGCTTCTGATCAAGGAAGGAAACCAAGGCAAAGGTGAATGGATCATTGCACTGGCATCGCTAAGTAATTATAAATGCTTGAGATTTTCACTATTCTATCAAATATTTTCAGCATGTAATCCAAAAAGAGAAGTGAAAAGTTCAGTCAGGAAACCATGACAAAGAGTATTGTCTATTGATAATCTCACATGAATCCTCAAAAGCTAGAATAAAAAATTGAGGGTGGAGTGGGGAGGGAGATGAAATTTGTCTTAGATAAGCTTTGATATTCCAGAATATTAAAGCTCCAGAAATAGAAAAGGAATCGAATAGTAATAGTGGAAGGCAAATACTTTCTCTCAGATATTTACTAGTATCTAGTACAAAAATCTTTTTATTTCCACTAAGAAGAATATAATTAAATGATTCTACATGGACTCCATTTCTTTTTGTAAAGCAATGGTTCTTTGTGTTTTGGGGTTATAAATGTCTTTTAAAATTTCATGAAAGTTAAAGACTATCTTTTTGAAAAATGCACATTCATGCATCATTTTGCATAAAATTTCAGGGGTTCGTAAATCCAAAACCCAGGAGCCTAGATTAAAAAGATCAAACTTATAGAGTGTACAGAAACTCAATCTACATTTTTCTCACCAATTCTTTTAAATTTTTTAACGTTTTCTAAGAAACACCTTGACATTTGCCATTTTTGCAGGTGTTCACAGATTACCCAGAAAGAAAATCAATCATCCTAATTCCAGCAAAGCCCAATTTTGACATAATTAGATTTTGTTTATTTAATTGGAGCTGCCATTGAATTCTGCAAATTACACACATCATAATGGCACTTCCAGGAACTAGTGCCGAAGGACACAAAAAATATCTGGTTACCAAGGAGAAGTCTAGTGATGCCTTGTACTTGTGGAAGGAAGGCACTGTTAATCAGTGGCCATACAAAACCAATAGCAGACAACTAAGCAAATCCGTAGGAGTATTCCAGTGGTGTAGCTGACACTCAATTAAAATATTCTTGTCTAACCCCCATGACAGGTGCATTATTAAGGTTTAATGCAATCATATTTTGGCAGCAAATAGAAATGTTATTTCCCAGGTGTACTGAATCAAATTGAGACCATTTGTTAAGTGATGAGATCAGTTCTTTGTCTTAGGATGATCTAATGAGAAGCATTTATCCATTAGGAAAGGCTTTAGATTTCAAAGCTATATGTGCTACTTACCTCAAAACAGGGGTGCAACAGGATCTAAGATATCGTTAAGAATCTGCTTATCTAGCTCAGTCATGCCTAATGAAGGATGCCATTTCCTACTTTCAGTTTTTTTTTTGAGTTGCTCCTGTGTGGATGATATTATTTAAAGCAACATAACAAATTCAAGCCAGACAATGAGAAGTCAGGAGGTATTAGGAGGACTCCTGAAACAGGAAAGCAGAAAGACTGGGTTTGATGCCTGGCCCTATCACTTAATAACTGTGTCAACCTGCATAGTCTCTGTGGGCTTTAATTTCCTCACATATAAAGTGGAGGTAAAATGCTTATCTGTTCCCTAACAGATTTTTCCGAGTTCTCACAGTAGCCATTATAGGGAAGTATGTTTTTCTCAACATTACAAATGTACTTTACGTTTACTTTTTTAATTCTTTGTAGTATCAACCAATACAATTTAAGAACATGAATATTACCACAAGACCCAAAACAACAGAAATTTTTTTAAAAAAGCAGTTTCCTTTCCAATCCTGCTTTCCAGGGACAATGACTTTCAATCCTTTTGTTTATTTTGGACTTTATCTCCATTTTTATAATATGCTGATACCAGTTTCTGGATGTTTCCTCACACTTAAGATATTGTATATTGAATTTGTCAATTGGATGAAATTGCTTCTTCTACACCACTCTCAACACAGACACACTTTCTTCTCACCCATCCTCACCAAACAGTTATCACAATTCGTGTTTAAATAAGTATTCATTATTATGGCAATAACAATGTTTAGAGCTGAGCCATCAAATCTGCTATAAGGTCATTTCCTTCTTAGACAACTTCATCTTGTATTGTTTGTGTTTATATATATGCCTTTTCTGTTTACCTTTCATTAATTCCTCTTCTAAATCTCCCCCTGAACTACAAATACCCTCTCAACATGATGAAATGCATCAGGTTCAATTTCTTTTTCCTATAACCTTCTTGCAGTCCTTTGTCTTTCTACTATAATTATGACCCTTCCTTCCTTCCTTCCTCCCTCCCTTCTTTCCTTTTTTTCTTCCTCTCTTTCTCCCTTCCCTTCCCTTCCCTTTTCCCTCTCTCCCTCCCTTCCTCCCTCCCTCCTTTCCTTCCTTCTTTCTTTTCTTTTATTTCTTCCTCTCTTTCTCCCTTCCCTTCCCTTCCCTTTTCCCTCTCTCCCTCCCTTCCTCCCTCCCTCCTTTCCTTCCTTCTTTTCTTTTATTTCTTCCTCTCTTTCTCCCTTCCCTTTCTCTTTGCCTTTCCCTTTTCCTTCCTTCCTTCCTTTCTTCCTTCCTTCCTTCTTTCCTCCCTCCCTGCCTCCCTCTCTCCCTCCCTCCCTCCCTTCCTTTCTTCCCTCTTTTCTTTTCTCTTTTTTTCAGGCAGGGTGTTGTTCTATCGCCCGGGCTGGAGTGCAGTGGCATGATCATGGTTCACTGCAGGTCAACTTTCCAGGCTCAAGCAATCCTTCCACCCTAGCCTCCTGAGTGACTTGGACTACAGCTGCATGCCACCATACCTGGCAAATATTTGCATTTTTTATAGAAAGAGAGTTTTGCCAAGTTACCCAGGCTGGAATCTTTAGTGTTTCTATGGACTCCTAAGGATATATCCTCTACAACAACCTGGTGATTTCATTTTTCTCCTGTGATTAGAGCCTCTGCTTCCTAAATTTTTTTTGTTTGTTTTTTCTTCATTTAGGTAGAGTACACTATCTTGTTGCTTCCTAAGAAATAACGCGTGAAAGGTAAATTTTTGAGACTGACTGCATCTGAAAGTGCCTCATTTTAATTGAGACTTGAGTTGGGTATAAAAATAAAGGTCGGAAATTATTTTCTTGTGGAAATAATATGAAGTGAGGTATGTTTTTCTCTGTTCAAACACATTGTTTAATTGTCTGCAAGCTTTCAGTGTTATTCCTGAGAAGACTGATGCCATTCTAACTCTTAAACTATAGTGTGTGAACTGCTTTTTCCTCTATGAAATGTTTTATTACTCATGAATGTGAGTAATAAACATTTCCTCTTTGTAATGTTTTATTACTCATGAATGTGATAAAATTTCGGGATGTTGGCAGCTTTGTTGTCTTTTCATTTTGTTGTGCCGCTGTGCACCTGAGGGCCCTTTTATCAGAATTCTCATGTCTTTCACTTCAGGGAAAATTTCCTGCGTTATTTACACGGTAATTTCCTCCCGGCTGTTTTCTAGTCCCTTTTCTAAGAACACTGTTAACAGTTTGGTTTTTTGTCTGATTCTACACCCACCCCTTAAGGAAAACTTAGTATCTTCAAATTCTAATTTCTGGAAAGGATGGACACAGCAATGCTGACTTCATAGGGCTGCTCACACAAGTCAGTCAGCCACTGTCAGCCACAACACTGGGCCCTAACTCAGGTCACAGGGATGCAGCTTTGCCCATCACTTACACAACCAACCAGAGAAAGGATTCTCACACTGCCCTGTTTTTTCTTCTTTCTCTCCGCTCTCCTTCCTCCTTCTCCCTCTCTTGTTCTCATCTGTCTTTCTCACTTCTCTCCCTTATGACCACTTGGCTCTTTTCCTTTTTCACTCTCTTTCCTTTTTCCCTAAACTTCACAATCTGTCTCCATCCTCAAACCAGGGACACAAACCCCTGAGCATTGTGCCTAAACATTGTACAGTACAAATTCCACTGAAAAGGTAGATTTTATTTTTTTGACATAATATAATGCTGTATTTATTTTCTTGTGCTGCCATAACAAATAACCGAAAATCTAGTGTCTTAAAACAACACAGGGTTATTGTCTTGTGCTTCCATAGGTCAGAAATTCAAATATGAATCTCACTGGACTAAAATTAAGATGTCAGCAGGAGGCCAGGTATGGTGGATCACACTAGTAATCCCAGTTTGGGAGGGAGGCCGAAGCGGGAGGATCAGTTGAGCCCAGGAATTTGAGACCAGCCTGCACAACATATGGAAATCTCATCTATGCTAGAAAGAAATAAGAAATATATGTCAGCAGGACTGAGTTCCTTTCTGGGAGCTCTGGGAAGAGAATTTTCCACCTTCCAGAAGCCATCCACCTTCCCTAGTTCCTGGCCTCTCCCTCCATCTTCAATGCCAGGAACAACAGGTCAAGTACTTCTTACAGTGATCTCTGCAGAAGTAGATTTTTATATGGTCTTTGAGTTAGCTAAGTCATTAGAAATTAGTCTTTGTATGTTCCAAAGGCAAAAATCAAACAAATCAGCAAAAGATTTCTAGTTAATTGCAAAGTTTTATTAAACACTTAGTATTTGCCATTCATTTTGCCGTGTTATCTGATTGAAGCCTTTTAACAAGTCTATGTAATAGATACTCTTCTAAGTACTGAGTTAGACATGATGAAATGTGGGGAAATTAACTTCTTTACTCATGGAGCCACAAGAGAGGCTCATTCACAAGTCTGTCTGCTTCTCAGGTCCATGCTGGTAACTAATCTGCTATGGCTTCCTGACAAACATTGTTTAAGGCATTAACATAACCTGCAAGGCAAGCTCAAATACGCCGAATGCCCATACAATTTTAAAATTGCCTTCACATTTTTCACGCCCTCTGCCTGTTTAGCAATACCTGCTCTTCTACCTCTTTGCACATCTCTAGATTCAGAGACGGATGGGTTCTGTCAGCTCCTTTCCTCATCCTGAGCTCTCCCATCCTCATGGGAAAAGGAAATATGGAAAAAGTAGAGTTTTCCAGATTGTTTCCAGTCTGGCTTATTTCTCTTTGGATGGAAACATTTGGCAAAGTGATCTTTTTAAGGCTCTTATAACAATTACATGCAGCAAGCTTCTTAGGTTCATTTAGATAGAAGTGAATTTCATCAATTCAAGTTCCTGGTCTGCACGTCAGCGACTGTGACTGCTGTTTTGAGCTGTACATCTAGTCTGACTAATGCAGGATAATGGGCAAAGTCTCTCTGCTCTCTCTTTACTGTAACTCAGCTGTGTATCATAGAACAAAATCTCGATTCTGACTTTAGATTTGTGTTGAGCAGCTCATCAGAATTTCAGCTGGCATTGTGTATGAGGGTAGGAGGAGGTGCTACAATTTGGGCATAACTGAGTTTTTTTCAAAAAATGTTTTCTTTCAAGTGACTTTAACCCCTGATTCATTTTCAACTTGGAAAATATATCGGGTATATAATGGACTTTTAGAGCTATACTTTGGCAGGCAGAATTTATGGTCCACCATCTTTTTCTGTAAAGGCATTTTTTTTTTGGTGGGGGACAGAGTCTGGCTCTGTCCTAGAATGCAGTGGCACGATCTCAGCTCACTGCAACCTCCACCTCCTGGTTCAAGAGATTCTCCTGCCTCAGCCTCCTGAGTAGCTGGGATTACAGGTGCCGCCACTATGCCCAGCTAATTTTTGTATTTTTAGTAGAAACGAGCTTTCGCTATGTTGGCCAGGCTGGTCTCAAACTCCCGACCTCAGGTGATCTGCCCTCCTTGGCCTACCAAAGTGCTGGGATTACAGGTGTGAGTCACCTCACCGTGCCTGTAAAGACAATTTTCAGAAAGCTATTTCTGTCATTTTTTTTAAGCTGATATCTTCTTCTGTGACTGCTGCATCAACTTTATGCCTTATTTTCAATATCTTTAGGGTATTTTTAAAAAATTATTGCTTTGAAGTCTAATGAGGCCAGGCGCAGTGGCTCACACGTGTAATCCTTTGGAAGCACTCTGGAAGGCCAAGGCAGGTGGATCACCTAAGGTCAGGAGTTCAAGACCAGCCTGGCTAACATGGCGAAAACCCTGTATCTACTAAAAAATACAATAATTAGCCGGCTGTGGTGGCATGCACCTGCAGTCCCAGCTACTCAAGAGACTGAGGCAGGAGAATCACTTGAACCCAGGAAGCAGGGGTTGCAGTGAGCCGAGATCGCACCACTGCACTCCAGCCTCGGTGACAAAGTGAGACTCTGTCTCAACCAATCAATCAATCTAAAGTCTAATGAACCATGTAACAGATATTCTAAAACATGTTTTATCCTTCAAAGCTAGTTAAGTCTAGTGTCTGTTTCATAACAAACAATGATCCCAGTGAATGTTCTGCTGTAATTTCCATGGAGAGAAACAGTTCATATTCTTGTGGCTCCCAGGGTTCTTCTGAATCAGTTCAGAATCCAGGACAAATGGTAGCTCGTTACTTTTAGCGGTAACCACCAGGTGACCCTGTATGGTGGGTGTGGGCAGAGGGGCAAGGTCAGCAAGGCCCCTGAGTATATTGAGTTAAATAGTGCCCTCCCCTTCTCACTCAACTCATGTCCACCTGGAACCTCAGATTGCTACCTTATTTGAAAATAGGGTCTTTGAGTTATAATTAGTTAGGTTAGGATGAGGGCATACTGGATTGGGGGGGCCCTAAACCCAATGACTGGTGTTCTTATAGGAAGAAAGATGGAGACACACACACACAGGGAAGGTGGCCATGTGACGGTAGAGGCCGGGCTGGAGTGATGCAGCCGCAACGCCAGGAGCCACCAGGATCTCAGCAGAGGCGAGGAAGGACTCTTCTCCTCCCTTCAGAGTGAGCATGGCCCTGGCAACACCATGACTTTTAACTTCTTGTCTCTCAGACTTTGAGAGAATAATATTTGTATTGTTTTAAGCTGCATAGTTTGGGGTAACTTGTTTCAGCAGCCCTAGGAAATGAGTGAACTGAGGAATTTGTCACTAAACGGGGGCAGGCACAGTCAAGACTGTCCTCTTACTCTGGACTCCTGGGCAAAGGACTCTCAGCAGCTACGCCGTGGAGAGCGGGTGAGAAGAATGTCCAGGAGGCTAGAGCACAGTGACTGGAGATGGGAGTATCTCATTTCAAGCAAAGTGCAGCTGCTGAGATGTGAGGAAAGACCAAATCGACGTGATGCTGGGAATGCAGAGTTACAGCTACAAATTAAATAGGCTCCAGGAGTAAACTGGGAGAGAAGAGCCTCCGTAACATGGCGATCTTCTCATTCTACCAGCATGCATAAAATTAGGGCCACTGAGCCCAGCCTGAAATTCTGAAATAGTTGAACCACGGTAAATGGAAAACTTTTCATTATAAATTATATGAAGGTGTTCGTTGGGGAAATCCAAGCTCAGTACGTGAGCCAAGACTCCACTCTAGCTGTATTTGGTCATGTATGCTTATGTAATAATGAAATTGATACACTCTTTCCCTATTTGATGGTCAGAGCCAAATTATTTTTTAATGGTCATGCTTAATATTTATTTACAAGCAGTCGTCCAGAAGGCATGGATTCCACTGAGGAGCTGACCTTGGTGAGGAGCTGACCTTGGTGAGGAGCTCTAATCCCACCATGGCCGCATGACTCTGGCTGCTGGGGCTGCTTTGAGCTCATTTTCTAAAGAGTGTTAGTGCTGGCCAGTGAGAAACTAAAAATGGTTACTCTCAGGTAACTGGAAACTTTTCTCTAGTTCTGCAAAACCTTTTCCAAACATTATCTCTTCACACAAACTCTTCTAGACCCTCAAGTCTTTTAGAAAGTAATGATTTTCTAGTATGGATTCAAACCAAGACCTAAAGCCTCGAGTGCCTGCCAGGCCCAACCACGTGGTGCTGCCCAGCGTCAAACCTGCATGAGTCTTCTCCCTTCCCTCTCTTAAAACCAGTGAAGCTGGCCCAAAACCTTATTTCTGAATTTTTTATGTTTCATTTTTCCTGGAGGAATATGTTATGTTCTGATTCTATATTAATTGAATCACAAAAGAAACCATTGAGGGCATTTGATTTGCGAAGCTGTTGAGGTGAATGGTTAATTGTCTGGAATTCGGCTTCCTGGAAAGGCAGATGGAGGAACAGGAAGGCCAAAAATTAAAATTAAAATTAAAAGCTTAAGGAAAGAGGGAAGAGAAGAGAAGAAAAGGAAACCAAAGGAGAAAAAACTATAAAATGGAAGATGGAGAGTGTGGAAAGAACACTCCTTTGGGTTGTATATTCGTCTGCTAGGGCCATCACACCAAAATACCACAGACTGGGTGGCTTAAACAACACCAATTCATTTTTTTCACTATTCTGGAGACTGGACATCCAAGATCAAGGTACAGGTAAGGCTGGTTTTGGAGGTCTCTCTCCTCGGCTTACAGATGTCCTCCATCTTACTGTGTTCTCAAATGGCCTTTTCTCTGTACATGTCCCTCCCTGGTGCCTCTTTCTCTTCTTATAAAGAGGCCAGTCATATTGGATTAGGGCCCCGGGAACAGGAGCAAATGACCTGATGTGAGAGTTCAGCACTGGGTTCCAGCCTTGATTTCTCCCTTGGCCAGCCAATTCCCAACACCTAATGCGACATGACGCACTCCAACTGAATGACTTCTTTAGGTTCTTTAGGACCCTGTCCCCAAACACAGTAACATTTGGCACTTGGAGTTAGGACTTCAACATATGAATTTGAGGAACACAATTCAGTCTCTAATAGGTTGTTTGGTGACTACAGCTACGCCTTCCCTGGTTTAAACTCTTCATCTCATTTCTTCTTGTTTACTATGGACTGAAATGCTGTAACAAATGACTTCTCAGAGCTTAGGCCAGGCCTTGCAATTAGTTCATCCTTTTACTTAGGAGAAATTATGTCCAGATAATAGCAAATTAGTGTGTCAAATGCACATTATGTGCTGTTCACTATCTTCACAACTACACCCAATTCTTATCTTTGAGAAGAATAAGGTTTAGAGAGATAAAGAAACTTGTTTAACACCCTGAGCTAGTAGATTCAGCACTCAAACCTAGATGTGCAACTCCAAACTCCAGCCTTCCACAGCGCCAAGCCTGGAATCCAGGAGAATGATCAGAATGTTCTCTCGGCGTAATTTAGCAGCAGCAAGCGGGTTTTAGCCCCCGGATAGTGTGGTGAGGTGGTCTGCTTGAAGAAGCAACCATATTTTGTCTTTTCAAATTTCCTTAGATGTGGGAAATTTTCCACCCCTACTCCCTAAGTGAGAAAGGACAGAAGGAACACCCCTGCTTCTCTCTACCTCATCCACTTATGATTCCAGGAAACAGGAGCAAAGGACCTCATGTGAGAGCTCAGCACACTTGGCTTCAGCCTTGATTTCTCCCTCGATCAGCCAGTCCCCCACACGCTCATCTTCTCACTGCTGTAGTAAACCTTCCAGAGCAATCTCTTTCCCTAGAGTGGGAGAAGCCCCACGGGGGTCCTGCTGGGCCAGGAACCACGAGGGCAATGATTTCCAATTCCCCACAAACTATAGCAAGCAAATTGGTCACACATCAAAAGTCACATTTGCCAGTCAGTCATTTTTATTAGTAAGAAAACAAGTGCTTTGATCTGCATCTTTCTGTCTTATTTCTCGACTGAGTTCAAATTCAGACGGATGTAGGCAGTTTTAATTGGCCTCTCATCTACCCAAAAAGAATGAGAATGAATTTTGGAAGCATACAGATCTAGATTTGAATCCTAGTTCTTTCCTCACTAGCTGTATGACTTTGGTTCAGTTACTCAAATTCTCTGAGCTTCAATTCCCTCATCTTCAAAGTGAGAGTCGTAGTACCCACTTCACAAGACTGTTTGAACAGTTAAATGAGGTGAAGTATAGAAATCTCTGCACCTAATAAGTATTTAACAATTGTTAGTTTCCTTCCTTCTTTTCTCTTCCTCTTAGTCACAGTCCAACTTTCATGAGTTATTTTTATTAAAGAAATGTCTTCCCTGGTCTGTAACCCTTTATTACAAATATTTAACTTGTTTTTTATGGTATCTCATAGGTGCTGGCAACAAAACTAAACTTGTATAATTAAGTCTCACCGAGTTGCTGTCTTCTGTAGATTGGGTGTTTATACCTTAAATCTTTCCTGTTGGAAGCAATACATCTGATGTAATGATTTCAACAGCATGCAAACTTTTTAATTGTATGATTTGCTTGTAGTAGTTAGCCCCTTTCAAGGAACTTCAAAATCAAAATTTGAATATGTACACAATGTTAAACTTTTTAGAATCTGCAGTTATTATTTTGGCTTCAATTCAGTGTACAATACTATTTAGAGAAGGTGAGAAAGGGATAAATATTTTTAGATTTGAAGCAACTCAATCTTTCAAATTTCATTATTCAATTCTTTTACATTTGTTCTGATGAGAGAACTAAAAGCTCAGCCTTCAGAGGCCACACAATGTTGCTTGCCCAGTGGGTCCATGATTAAATGTGTTCTCATGTGGAAGGAGAGCAGAAACAAACAAACAAACAGCTGACAGATGACAGCTGAACATCTCTCACTGATGTGCAGCATGACTTCATTTGGAAGTGAAAATGACAAACAGGTGTGTGACATTGCCGTCAATAAGTAGTCAATCCCCATGAACATTTCATGGCAGCTCTGCCTTCAGGCTCTGGGCTTAAGCAATTTTCTGGTTCAAGACAGAAGATGTGCCTTAACAGCGCCCTTTGAACACAGGGTTTACAAAGGCTCTATCTCAGGATGTAACAAGCTGTCATGGAGGCAAAGACTAAGACTAACTTAGACAGATCCATGGAGATTTTGATTTAGTTCCTGGCTCAAAGTTTGAGCTCATCAACGCTAATGATGACAGGGGACAGTGGCAGTCCTAGGTGATGCAGAGCATCACCCAGGGAGTTTTGCTCCCTTCTCTTGGATGCAGATGTTGGTGATATTACCCATCTCCAACGTGGACTTGCTCAGTGTTGATCTCTGCCTTTCCTTCACCTTTAGATTTCTTACTTCATTGACCCAGACCAAAGAAAAGAGAAATGAGAAATAACAGGGAATAACTCTAGGTGTTTCCTTGACTTCTTGGGGATTGTGTGACCTGAACCAATGAGGAAGAAGGGTCTGCTAGTGGGGAGAGGGGCACACCAGTTGGTTTCTTCTGTGCCTTCAGCCCATCCTCAACAACCCCCTCAGAAGTCCATCTTTGTTTCCAAAACTCAACACGATTCTTTAAGAAAGGTCACAAAAGTGTTGGCCCTTCCCCCTCTCCTGTTGGCTTAGAAGTCAGAAAAGGTAAAATAGAAGAGAAACAGGGAGTGGGTGTGAAGCCCCAAATTCTACCCCACTGTAGTCATACTCCTACTTTTAAAGGGTGCTGACTTAGTATGTACCCAGCCTCCTGTATTGACATAGGAGTTCTAACGGCCGAAACTTTGGAGCACCACCAGGGCTGGGGATTTGAAACAAAGTAAAGATGCCATTTCTGTGTTTTTAGAGAGCACCCAGCTGTGGTTATCTTCAGTATTTAGCTTTTTGAGTGTGACTGAACTTATTACACTATAAAGAAACTTCATCAATTTTTCTCTGGTAACTGGTGGAAAATAATATGAGATTGTGTGACGGTTACGCACCATCTTTAACATTCCTAATCGAACCACTTGTTGGAGTAGTAAAATGCTATGGAGTGTTGCTTGCCTGGAACACGGCTTAGGTTGCCAGCATTAGACAGAAAGACCTGTAAGATATAAGTAGGTGTGAGACTGTTGAGGTCATACTTATTTTAGAATTCAGTTTATTCGAGATTTCAATAGTACAAGAACAATAGTATATCCAGTATATTTCAATTGTATAACAGAATACATATGCCCTGTGACAGGGCATGTCACTGTGACAAAAGTTAATACACCATAGCAGCAACTTTGACATTTGCGTTTTTTACGTTTAACAAGGAAAGGACTTGACCTCTGTGACTCTGTGGTGGGGATGAAGGAGAAAAGCACCAATTGAGGAAGTCCCTGTGGATGTTTCCCTGATCATGGAGAGACTGTTCTTCCTGGGAAAGGATGTCATGGTTAGCCTCATGGTAGAGAAAAATTAGAATCTGTGGCAAATTTAATAATGATTTGTCCTTACATCATATTTCACTCAAAAGCCAAGGCAATTGATGAAACACGATCAGATCGTAACACCCTGGTATTTTGCTAACATTCCCACAAGTCCCATGGGAATAGTGGAAACAACTAGAATTTAATGGTCACCCCCACCTTTTCCACTAATCATTGACACTTACAATGATGATATTACCTGGTTGTTTACTTTGCCTCTCCCATTACCGACAAAAAGGTAGCTCTCCACTAAGCGACCTGTGTCAGGTGCTGAGAGGCTTATTGGAGGTAGATTTAAATATTATGGGATAACGTGAATTGTTGCACAATACTGTGTCCTAGAAATTCATATATTCAAAGTCTTGCATAATTATCAGGTATTATGAAAATTCTCCTGGTTTGCTTTGTAAAAGTAACCAGAGTCTTCCCAAGGAACTGACTGTATGGTTGTTGGGCAGTCTAAAATGTCACTAACTTGGGATACTCCTGGGTGTTTCCCTTCAGAAATTCTATCTGACCCTACCCGTACACTTCCTGCCCTACTCCCTGTCGGGACACTGACTGTGTGACGTCTCACAAAGGTAGGAACGCTATTAGACCATCACTGGCATTTTGGTTTACAGGACTCTATCCTCCTTCCCTCAAAACTTTGACAGAGGCAACTTCCTTCCTGAGCTAAACTATTGTGTTGCTTGTCGTATCTTGTCTTTGTTCTTGTACCTCATTACTCACTATCAGAGCTCAGTGATGAAATGATAAAATCTTGAGTCATTTTAGTGATAGGGCGGACTACCAGCTATAAAAGTACTGACGCATGTGTCCTAAAGAAATTGAAACAGGCTCATCGCTTTTTTTTTCTGTTTCCCTCTGTAAAATGTCTTAGTTTGGCATGAGTGAAACATTGTAGCCCAGCATTTCTCAAACGTTAGCATAGTGCATGCATCAAAATCACCTGGAGAATTGATTCAAACACATACTTCACGCTCCCGCCACAGAGTTTCTGACTCATTAGGTCTGGGCTGGGACACACGGATTTGCATTCCTAAATTTCCAGGTAAAGCTGATGCTTCTGGTCTGGGGACCTCACCTTGGGAGCCCCAGTTGGTCACCTTATGTGAGACCAAGACTATTTCTAGTTTAAGTAGAAATCCTGTAGTCTTAATATTTCTGAAAAACACTTTGAAGAATGTATTATTTAATATTTAGATCAATGGGACTTTAAACCAACTGGGTTTAAGATCCCCCATCTGTCTAGTATCTGTATTTCTAAAAATATGAATGGTCTCGTAGTATGCTGTAATGACAGTAATGAGCATTAACTGAGGCTCTAAAGCTCTGTATGACACTGTGCTAGCACTTTGCATATATTGCATGTAATTCCTACAACAGTATAGCTTCTTAGAAGTTACAGTTAATATGAATGGGAAAACTAAACTCACAGAGGTTACAGGTGACACAGTGGTTACTCTGCAGCTGGAATTTGAGTCCACGCATCTCTGTGCTCCAAAACTTCCATTATTTCTTGATGAACTGAGTGGGTATTTGTTATTCCAAGAGTGTGATAGTTGCTGTCACTTAACAGGTGTGGGCATTCAAGACCACTTTTATGGAGGCTGATTATTTGTTAAATAATGTATTAAAGTGCACTAACTCTGACATTAGAGTGCATGCCGCTGTGCACACACAGGTATCGGCTACAAGTACAGGAGGTCTCCAGCAGGCTTTCCTTAATTAAGAGAAACTGGATGAAGCAGGGACACAGTTGATTACGCTTTTTAAAATACAAAAAATCAAAGAGCAATTTCATTTTCATATTACATTTTTCGCATATATAAGGTACAATGCAATACAGAATAAAATTTGAAGAAATGTGCCTAACGAGAATGTGATCATTCACATTTTGACCATTACCAGCCGGTGCTACCCGAGAAGACCAAGCCTGCTTTCTCTTCCCTTTGAGTTATCGCCTTGCTTTTTGATTACAGACAAGTCCCAGATCTTTCCCTGGTTTATGGCGCCTCCAGGAGCCCAGCACAACATTCCCTCCCATCTCTCCTTCCAAAGGCTCTTGAAGGTTTTGTTTTGTTGCCGATCGTCTCAGGTAGTCCCCATCACTGACTCAATTTTCTATCATTTCATCACTGAGCACGGATGGTGAGTCACGAGGCACAAGAACAAAGACGAGATACTACAACCAAAACAGCAGTTCGGCTCAGGAAGGAAGCTGCATCTCGTCAAAGCTTTGAGGGAGAGAGAACAGAGTCCTGTAAACCAAAATGCCAGTGATGGTCGAAATAGCGTTCCTACCTTTGTGAGGTGTCACAGTCAGTACACCTTTTCTAAAGGACAGCTGTTTGCCCCTCTCCTGGGAAGCTTCAAACTATTTGTTGTTTCCCATTCTGCAATCTGTCCTTTTCAAGGCAAGACATAAAGGGAGAAGAATGAGATCTGGTCATGAATACGTCTTTCCTCCTGGCTTCTCACCCTTGATCATTTCCTTGCAGTCAGGAAAGTTACCTTTCCAGCAAGCATAGAACCAGTTCTTCGATTCGTGCCAGTTTTGTGACTCAAAAAAGGGCGCTCTTCTTACTTTTGTGCCCTTGAAAATACTTGGGTCTGCGGGAAATGTCTGGAGGACTTGCTTTTATCATTTTCTTGCACAGGGGATTCTCAGGGCCTGGCCTCCTCTCACATTGAGGTCACCATTGGGGTCCGTGCATGGTCTGTAACAACACTTTGGAGCTGCCTTTTCTCTTTCCCGATTTCCATTAAGCAGAATTATGTAAATTGTTTCGTTTTGTTTCTAACCATGAGAAAATATAGTTATGAAGGCAAAAGTGCCCATGATTCTTGGCTGTGCTGCCCCTCCAGTCAGTGGCAGAGAACATTTATATTCCCCCAACTCCCACTTGGGCTCTCACCTGAGGTAAGTAAACATACCTTCTCATGGTGGAAAATCAAAAAAAGGGACAAAAAATCATTCCTGACCCAGGAGCAGAGTCTTCATGGTGTTTCTGATAACTCACGTCACTCCAGCCCATGGCCTGCTGGGCTCCGAGCCTGGATTTTCACCCCTTTGCATCTTGGCTCTCAACACAGTGTGTGTCTCAGGGCTTGGCCTGGTCAATCTTTGCCCATAGTTCAAGATTTAAACTGGTTACCACATAACCTTCTTTTTACTCCAAATGTTGCATAAGACAAAGATAAAACTATGCACTTGATCATAACCTGGCACCCACAAGTGAGGTTCATGTCAGTGAAACTTTTGAAGAACGAGAAAGTGGCGGGGTAGGGCAGTGGGCAGCAGGTAAGGCAGTAGCACCAACGACTTCTGTAAACAAATATCAAATTCCATCCTTCCAGCCTCGGCAAATAGCAACCTCATTCTTTTTTTCTTAGGTAAACATTTAAAAGTCAAATATCTGGAACCATACACTGGATAAAGAGACATTTGTTTTATTTTTCTTTTTAAAAATAATCAAATAAGAAAAATTATTAACAGAAAAGAGTTTGAGCGTAAATGCCCAGTGTCATAAAAAAGATTTGTACTTAATACACCTCTCAAATAAAGTGTCCTAACAACATTTAGCATTTAAAATTAAGATATTTGCAGAAAGTGTAAGACACTAACAAACAAACAGGTTTCTTTTTGCTCCTCTAATGCAAAATTCCTTTTGCTGTTTGCTCATAAGATCAGATTGCCCCTTTTTGGCACAGACGGGATGATGTTTTAAACTGAACTAAATCAAATACAAGATGCTGGTTGTTTCTTCCTCTTTAGGGCGTAGACCAGCCAAGGCCCTGCGAGGTCTTGGGTCTTCCCAGGGTTGTTTTCTGAGCAGGGGGCAGGCGCCATGAAGGGACACAGTGTTACTCTGACCTCTTTGCTTCGGAGCTTCCAGAGCACAGGCTTTCATTTGAGTTTCTGGTTGGCACGTTCTCAGAAATATGGTCTAGCCAGTATAACCACCTCAACATTGTCCCAAAGGATTCTAAGATAGATGTTAGCCACTCGGGTTTGTAACAAGCACAAGTTCCCCCAACGCTTCTTCTTGAATCATAGCTCTTTCTGGAAAGCAAGCAGTTACTACTGAGAAATTATTTGTTTCAAATCCATGAGCAGAGTCGAGAAACAGCATTTTGAGTAGGATGCTAGTTTTGTGATATTTGTTCAATCATTAACATATTACATTTTCTGGGTTGAATAGCTGAAGTTTACCTACAAAGACAGGGAAAAGGATTTTGAACCACAAGCACAGATTAGAGAATTTGACCAATTGATAGTTTAATTTTTCAAATGACATTCAGAAAGTTTAGGATTATTAAATCTGGCCTGAGCTAAAGTTTATCTTTCATTATCTGGGAGGAAACGTTTTGCTAAGCAAATTAAGAGTATAATAAAATTATATAGTATATTTTAACCTACTAAAAAGAATAAGGTATAACTATTCTCTTTTTATGTTTTATTTCTATAGATCATTGCTTTGTTTATGGTGAAGACAATTTTATTTCACATAGTGATTCGTGTAACTTTTTTACATGAGAGCAAGAGAATGAATATGTTTAGAAAGATTCACAGTTGAGTGGCAGAAGTTTTTGTTTCAACATCTCACTTCTCAATCTAGCTCTGTATTTTAAAATTAATTTTTGTAATATTCAGTCAGTATTTATATAATTTATATTATGATTGTAGGTGATTTGATGAAAAATAGCATTAAATCCAATGGGACTAGGAATGACTACATTACAGCATGTTATGTCTTTGAATCAGCAGTGCTGTATCAAACTACTTTTTCTCTACATTAATTACTGTCCTCTTTTCACAGTCCAGCTGAAATAATTTCCTTTTTGGGAAGCCAAAAGGCAAAGCAGAATTGTTCTCAGTTTAAGCAGCAGGAAATATCATATTCGAGGTGTAAGGTGTAAGTCAAGAGCCAGGTGAGATGGGCCAGGAACATGGCAGCAGGTAAGAGCCAAGCAGATCAGCACCCAGACAGCAAGAACCCACTGCGTCTGGAAGAGGTAACCCCAGCCGGTCTCCACGACTGAGATGAGGGTAAGGTTTTTCTTGCGTCTGACTCAGCCAGGAAGACCCAAGGAACAAATATTGGTGAAGCACAGGATAATCGTATGATTTATTGTTCAAACTGGCACACTTTAGATTCTGAAAGAAGATGCTGTTAGTGTTGATGCTAAGAGAAAAGGTGAACATCAACCCTACTCCAGGTAACATAGGACTTCCAGTCACCCACGTAGGACCCAGACAGAGCTGTACAGTTTCCACATCAGAAAAATTTCAAGCAGAGAAAATCATTTACCAGCATTTTCATTCACAGGTCAGGTAGTTAAGGTATGGGCTGCAAAGGGGACTTTCTCAAAGGCTGATAGCCAGTTAGCGGCAGAGTTAGGACTAGAACTATATTTTCTGCGCCCAGCTCAGTGTTATCTACTGTGCCACACATTTGCATAGTGTTTTATTCTTTTCAAAGCATGATCACAACCTCATGTAGCCCCAGTTTCCGTAGGACGCAACTTTCAGGAGTATAAACTAAGCTCACAACAATAACAAACAGTATTTTCCTGGCTCCTTCTCCACTTGTGATTTCAGAAATTCCAGTTTTACTTTAAATTACCCTTAAACACTTCCTAGCAGTCTCCTGGGGTCAGCTCATGTTTGTTCATGAATAAAATCCTCCCTCCACTCTGTGGAATTCATCCTTCCCCTTCACACCCTCACCCTAGGGCAGCATAAACACCATGTGCCGGTCTGGAGTCAGAGCTGGGCTCTAGTCCCTTGCCAGTATTATGACCTTGAAGTCAACATTTAACCTTTCTAGGCCTAAAATTCTTCCAGGTCTATATATCTGTAAAATGGGCCCTTTATGGCATTAGTTTATTGACCAGTAACTATTAAATGAAATAACATACATTTGATTCTCATTGTTTGTGGCAGTCATATTCCATAAAGTCACTCCAAATACTGAATTAGCAAATGCTCAACCAATGCTCCTCACGGAAATACAGGGTTAGGTTCCTGCGAGTTTCTGGTCACAAAACGTTTGTCAGCTAATCAATACATTTCATTATTTTATGTGTCTTTCTTTTTAAAGACTCTTTATTCAATGTATTTGACTGATTCATTAGCATTAAACTCCCAGCCAACAGCACTAAAACTCATGCCTGGTGGAGATTTGTCTAACCATGTATTCTCTGTAGGGCAGGCCACAGAGCCTCCTTGCACATAGAAACACCAGACACCACTTCAGCACTGGCTTGGAGGCTACTTGAAACAGTGAAATACCTACAAAGATGCAAAAAAATGTGCCACTGAATAGACCACCACAAGGACCCCAGGTTATGGTACGAGAGCTGAAACTAAAAGGCAAATCATCATGAGGAAGGTGCATGCTCACTGGGGGACTTAAATTATCCTCTGCTCCGTGTTCATCCGTGAATGACCATGAAAGCACTGCAAGTATTGATTTTGGGGTCACAAATAAATTTTAGCAAGTAGATGAATGCAGAATGTGAATAGTAAAGAGCAGCTGCATATAAAGAGCTTAGCACAGTTCATGTCATGAAACTCCCTAATCGATGTTCACTGTTGTTGTTCTTGCGTGGTTATTGTTAGTTAAGAAAAGCCCCCTACCAAGTCCTAACACACAGGAAAGTCACCTCTCACGGAAGGAGACATTATATTCTCCAGGACAAATAGTAGGCAGGTCTAGCTCATTGGTGAAGCCTTGCATCCCACATAAGAAAAGGGTTATAAATTCTTCCTAAGAGGTTCCACATTTCACCAGGTAATGGGCTCCTAGTGGGCCCTTTCCAGGTTCTCTAGAGTTAAACACTACTGAAGGCTTATCTGAACATCATGTGGGTCTGAATTAAACACCCCTTTCCCCTCCTGGACCCCAGCTCTCTGCATCTCACCTTCACCAGGCGTTTATGTTACATATGCAAGTGCATGCCGCAACAGATGAATTAATGACCCATCATCAAACAAATTCCACACGCAGTTGAACACTTCCCAGTGTCTCACACAAAAGGTGCTTCAGATTTTTATTTCCTTCTTCTTCATTTTTGTTTCTCGAGTTTCTCCTTCCGCTCTCTCTGTGCCCTTGCATGTTCTCTCCTATTCTTGGAGCATGTTCTTGAAGTGGATTTATTCCTCCTTTGACTGCCCTCAAGGTTTCCTCTTTCCCTTTCCTCCCTGAGGCCTGGATTTCTGGCTTATTCACTGTCTCAAGTTCCAGTTTCTCCTCCTCCAGCAGATCCCCTTTCCACAGATCTTTCTATAACTGCGCTTGTTGTTTTCCTCTGGCCGTCTTCACTTCCAAGAACAGCCTCCTCCTCCGCTTGCCCTTTCCTCCCTGGTGGCCGTCTGATGGGGCTGTTTTCTCTGGGGCAGGCCCAGACTGTCGCCTTTCCTCAGCAGGGAGGTGTCTTCTCCCTGCTGTTTGCTTCCTGTGCTTTTCTTTGAGCCCTAGCTGCTTTCTCAGTTTCCCGCTTCCCCTTCCTCTCTTATCTTCATCTAAATCCATCACCCTTGACTCATGAGATTTATAGCTTATGATTTTGCAAAAATTGGACTGTCTTAAAATAGGTTGTACTTGAGCACGCTGTGTACCCCCTTTACAGAACAACACGTTATTGCATGAATCTGGATTCACGGCAGGTCGCATCCTGACCTCTAAATGGCAGCTCCTCACAGGCCAGCCTGGTGATTGCCTACCCGTGATGTGCCTTCTGTCTTCCAATTCCAGACTCAGAAAGACCTGATGCTACAGTTTTAAATCTTATGCCCAAACATTAATTTGCTCTGTGGTTAAACACTGTGGTCTTTGCTACTTTCACTTCCTCTACCCTGCCCCACTTACCCACCCCACTCCCCAGTTACTCTCTCATAACTGCCTTCCTTAGCATTGCCAAGCACTTCCTAAAACATCCATCCACTGACCTGCCTCGGTACCGTTCTCGTTTCCTTCTCAGCAGCATTCAGCACTTCCATTCTTTCTTCAACAAATAGTCATTGAGTGTTTCTCTGTATCAAGCGCTGCTCTAGGCCCTTAGGACAGGTTAGTAAGACAAAGATCGCTGCCTTTGTGAAGGTTATATAGCTTAGGGAGGGAGACACCATACAACATGCATAATATATTATGGAAATTATTAGTAGTGGTTATGAATTAACTACATAGACAAATGAGTAAGTAAACAGTCTAGTTAACACTTAGTAAACAGAAGCTAGAGGGAAAAGGAAAACTAGAACAGAGTAGGGAGTCACAGAGGGGCAGGTACGAGGACGTCTCGGTATCGCAAGGGTGGCTGTGTACATTTCACTGAGAAGGTGACAGAGGCTTGCAAGAGGAGACAGAGAGGGAGCCACGTGGACCTCTGAGAGAGGGTGCTCCAGGTAGAAGCTGTAGCCAGTGCTAAGGCCCCAACTTAGGACAGGTCTGTGTGTTCAGGGAGTAGCAAGGAGGCTAGGGCACTAGAGAGGAAAAAGTTGAGGAGACGCTCGTAGGAAGGAGTCAGAAAGCTGCAGAATCCAGGCCACCGAAGGCCTTGTAGGCTACTGTTGGTCACGCTCTCGCTTGGCCTCCGTACACACAATCTGTGCTGGTTCTCTCCTTATTTCCTCATTTTCATTTCCAGGGACTCCCGTCCTTGGCCGATCCCTACACAGCTGGGTTTTCCAGGCGTCTTTTTAGCATCCTTCTCTGCTCCCTCATCATCTCTAACTTTCTGATGACATCTACTTCCCTGGGTTCTACTACAACTGATTCCCAGAACTTTTTCCAAGCCACACCTGCCTCCATAGTGCTGTTTCCAACTCAGTATCTCTCTAACGTCTCACACTCAGCATATGGCCTCAGCTTTCTCTCAAGCCAGTCATTCCTGGGTCCTTTCTATTTCCATTAATGGCAACTCTATTTCCTTGGCCACTTGGGTTTTGAATCTTGTAGGTGCCGTTTTTCTCCTTATCTAATCAGTGTTTGAGGGCTCTTAAATCTATCTCCAAAATGGGAAACTTCCCATGGGGATCATGTATCCAACAGCATTAACTAGAGTTCACCACGTCACTTTTAGAACTTTATGATGTCATATTTGCCTACCTGAGTTCTGTATTACAATAATATTTCCATAATGAGTCTAACAAATCAGAAACGAACTTTGCTTTATGCTAGAATCATTCAAAACTTTATAATAAAGGGCAATTCTAAGGTAGACAATTCTTGTCTACCTTGTCAACTAGACAAAATAGCTATAGTTTTGTAAAAACAGAGAGAAAAATAGGACCTGGGTTGCAGGATTTTCTTTTGGAGCCAGAAGCTTCGGATCCTGCCTTTTGCTGGGCCTTCCCTTGCCCTTGTTCAGCATTTGGGTGCCTCGCTGCAGCTCCTGAGAGCCTGGCACTTCAGTTCAGCAGTTTACCCAAGGTCCATTCAGCAAGGAATTTGAGGGACGAGCAAAATCCCTGGAAGTAATTTATTGAGAGTAACCCATCCACCCTCCAACCCAATGAAAGATTTCATGGCTTACAAATCCAAGTAGCTCACACCCAGCTTCCACTGCCAAAGTCCAGGCTTTAACAGGAAGCCCATCCTTCACCCTATTCCTCCTTGTGCCACAGGGGTACTTTATTTACTTTTTCTCCAAACATTGTTATTTTCTGTGGCACTTCTTTTGCAATAACAAGATGACACATTAATCCCCTTCCCTGCATATCTCTCCCATTCTCTCCCTCCCTTGCTTCTGTCTCTCTCCTGAGAAGCCATTTATGGCCTACATTTAGACAAAACAAGAAAGACACAGTTAGATGCAGCTGCTCCCTCTTGACAACTGTTATCTCTCACTCTTAGGGGCACTGCCCTTCCTGAAGCACATAAATTCTCCTTTCCTGTTTGCGTAACTGTTCACTCTTCTTCCTTTGGGAAGAGTAGGCAGGCTCCAAGGAGGGGCTGTGCTCACTGCATGTGGCACGAGCGCTATGTTCTGTTGGCCAAGATTCAAAACCAGCACTGGAACAAGACAGTGTCAGCCACGGGTTCCCTGTCCATCCTAACAAATGGACGACTCATTTCCAGAGACTGGCCACTTGGCAGCCATGCCCAAGGCGCTCCAACAGTGTCCTAACATCAGGGCTAAGGCGTTGGCAGGTTTGATGGTTCTGAGGCACTCCTCAAGAGAGGAAAAGGGTAGGAGATAGAGGAGAGAAGAAAGCAGGGCTTGGAAAGATAAGGCCAGAGGGGATTTCCTCTTCCCAAGGAGCTCTCAGCCACCACACAGTTTCTGGGCCTCACAAAGGCTTTTCCCAGCTCACCAGCCTGTCTGACCACAACCTAACAGTGAGATCCGTAACAGATCCATCCTGAAAGCACTCAGGCTCAGTGAGATCCAGAACAGATCCATCCTGAAAGCACTGAGGCTCAGTGAGATCCAGAACAGATCCATCCTGAAAGCACTGAGGCTCAGTGAGAACCAGAACAGATCCATCCTGAAAGCACTGAGGCTCAGTGAGATCCAGAACAGATCCATCCTGAAAGCACTGAGGCTTACTGTAAAAGGCCAGCAGAGATGTGGGAAGAGTCCAATTTATTTGGGCCAGGGTCTACAGGCTGCAGTTTCCTCACACTTGGTCTTAGCCTACGGGCTGAGAATTGATTAGGTTGTGGTTTCTTAATCAAGTTTTCTCGGGAGCTCTGATTCTGAATTAGTGCCATTGGCTTCTGTATGTGCTTTGTGTCAACTCTAGGTGCTCCTCCCACACCTAAGTCTGAGGCTTAAGAAGCCCAGTAAAGCTGCTATGAATTCCCAGCAATGGAAATTTTCCTCAAAGCTTCATTGTCTAAACTCTGAACCTCATCATAACCTCAGTTCTGCCTAGCACCTAACTAGTAGGTTGCACAATTTGATGTCCCCTTGCTGTGCTGTTCCACTTGAAATTGGCAAATGAGTTCTGGACAAGTATTATTGGCCCATGATCCCTGGGGGGAACCAGAGCTGCAGAATTGTTTCCTGGTTCCATTCTTACTGTCACGAGTAAGGGCTTTGACTCCTAACAGCCAGGAAGGGAGCCTGGGCAGACAGGATAGTCCCGAAGTATAATGAGATCTGGCAACTGACTGTAGGGTGGGAAAACGTACAAGGGGAGGAGACGCTCGTGTGTAAAAGCCTCTAGAGACTCGTCTAGATTTCAGGGGTCTACATTTGATGGGGCAAAAACCTTGATAATCCATAGTTGAAACATCCTTTGTTGGCCTGACGTATTCTGTCACTGTTTGAAATTAGGAAAACCTCACTGACCAAACTGATTAGCAAATATTAATAAACTAATTCAGTGAAAAAGCATTTAACTCAAATGAGCAACAGATGTAATGTTCATTGTAGACTTTATTTAAATTTTTATCTGGTCAATTTGCCCAACATTTTAATATTCATCATACATATGGGCATATTCTGGAAAGATACGTTTGGTTTTCTGGCTTGCCATCTCTGTCAGGAGGTCATGTCGCTTGTGCCATTTGTCATTGACTAGTTAGACTTTTAATTGTTTCCATTATGTGAAGGAGAATGATGGGAAGAACATGAAGGGAGAATTTTCTGGAAATGGTGTTAAATTTTGACATAACTTTCTAAACCATCCTCTTGTTCTTTGCTGACCTGAACTGCAAGGTCAAGTGCACAGATGTGCTGAGGAAGCCAACAGTGCCAGGTGCCCCAGGGCCTTGGAGGTGAAGTGTGGATACACTCAACTCCCACAGAGCTGACTGAGCTCACTGCCCAGAGGGTTGCAATAAAACCCTCCTTTCACTTGAAAGGATAATTTAAAAAATAAAAAAATCATAAAACAACCCTGCTCTGTACAGTATTATCCCAGGCAAGCATAGGAAATCAGGTCTGAGTCACCCATTTAAATCCAAAGTGCTATTTTTAGTTGGCAGTGTCAGCTGTTCCTTGACATTCATCCTGATGTCTAGGCCTTTTGGCCAGAGTTCTAGTCATTTGCTGATCATTAATGCAGTGGGTGAGATAAGACTTATTAACAAGGTTCAGTTTGAGGGTATGGACTGGTGGCATAACGATCTTGCCTCTTCTCTGCAGAATGATGAAACCTCGGCAGCTAAGAGCCTGTGAACAAACATAACTCCCACCCACGTCTTCCTATCTCCGCTCTTTCAGAAATAGGCAGAGTTTTACCAAAGAGCTTTTTTGTTTGATGCTACTCTATAAATATAATTTGGGAAATGTAGTATTTTGAAAACCAAGACATTTTTAAAAAGGGGCTTTTGTCAAAAATGCAAAGCTGGACTTCACTGCTGATGTGTTTATATTCGTGGGTCACTCATGCTTTCTGTGGCTCAAGCTTTGTACATATTCCCAGAAATTTGGCAAACCCTTCTGAGGGGAAGCCTCTGGAAAATGTCTTTTGTCCTCAGGCCATTCAGCAAGATCCTAGAATCTGGGGATTAGGGAGTACAACCCAGAAGGGGCCAGGCTCAGAACGCCGTGGGGTACTAGGCAGGAGGTAGGTCCTGCAGCCCCTCTCCCTGAGGTTATGTTTACTGCTACCCCTTCTGCAACCATGTCTTTTGTTTATCTGGTGGATAATGCCTTTCTCTTGTTGGTTCTCATGTTTCTAGATTCCGGCATAATATACCTGCTGACTGCCAGGAAGCAATTTTCACCCCAGGCTGACCAGTCAAGGAAATAACCGCAGTCTGGGAACCAGAGAAATTCAACTGCAAGTCTGAAGCAATTTAATTTATCTTAATACATTTTTACAAGTGGAAAATGTGGAGACCAGCACTGTATAACTTAGTAAATTCAAAACATGGACAGAAACAATCAAATCTGGTTTTTCCCTAAGAGTGTCAGATGACTGCTTCTGGCTTTCCATTTTATCATGTTGTGTAAATGTGTTCAACCAGAGGCAAAGGCTTACATTCTCTCAGAGCTTCGTTATCATCAAATATTCGAGTTACCAGGAAAACAATTTGGCAATATATGCAAAAAGCCATAAAAACATGCCTTTCTTTGTAAAAGTGATTAAATTTCTTGACATATTTTGAAATATATTCTCGGGAAATCTCCATTGTACAAAAAAATTTAGATGACTGAACAATCATCTTGAAACAGACCAAATGTCCAAAGAGGGAGGATTTAGGATAAGTAATGATTAATTCATGTCACAGAATACAATTCAGCTATTTAAAACCTGTATCTTTGAAGAATAGCTGATCGCATGGAGAATATTCCATATCACACATACAAAAATGATGGAGAGAGAGGGTGAAGGGTTGATGGGGAGGGATGAGACTGGAAGCTGGGAGACAAGAGAACAGAATGTGAACAGCTGTACTTCTGATATGTGGGACCACAGGGCAGGGGCAAGGTGTGAGCTGAGCTATTCCCTGGAATGTCAGATGAGCACATTCACTCACTGGAGGACTTGTCTACTGCTCTGTTGACTGGTATTGGTAAACTATTCCCGAAAATTTTACAGTACTGAGAAGCGAAGGTGAGTGAAATTAGGAGCAAATGGAGACCACATGCCCTCTGCTCAGACCAGGAAGTTACTCCACTTATGGGTCCTTCTTGACATGTTTGGTTAAACTCTTTAGTTAAAAATGAATGCCAATGAAGATTCCTTCATCTCTAAGCTTTCTATGCATCTGCTTCCCGTCCCAGGTGCGCTCCCTGAACCATCAACGTCAACTTGCTCGTAATCCGTTCACTTCTCAGTGCATTGAAACCCGGCTGTGACTTCCACCGTGTCTCTGAGATTGTGTTGACAGAGGGCCCCCCACTGCTTCTTAATCTATAATAGACTCCTTCACGTTCTTAACCACCTGGACCTGTTTCAATTTTTAATAGCATTTAACCGTTTCTCGTTGAAATTTTCTCTAACATTCTTCAAAGAGGTCATTCTCACCTGGTTCCCCCTCTCTTTCCCTCTTACTTTTTCTCCTTTCTCTCCTTTGCTGGCACCTCCTACTAGGCCTTGCCATTTCCACTGACCTCCTAAAAAATGTCTCCATGTTTCAGGACTTAGCTCGAAGTTCAGTACCACTGTGGAGTCTTTGTTCACTCACTCAGGTTACCTACTGACCTCCCTAGAGGTGGACTGATGGGCAGGTTAATTAAAATTCAGCATCAGGGCCCTTTATTTGCAAAGACCCTGGGCCTCATATGTTCATGAGGTCCAAGATCTTTGTAAAATTTGCAGCTCGAATCTATTTTAATTGTGACGGGTTAAATCTAGAGTTTCTTTCTACTCTGATCAGTCCCTAATCCCCTTTGCATAAGTCTCCTCATGTTGGGTAGCTTGGAATGGCTGAGAGCATGTTGGAGAATTCAGCTTAGGGAGAGTCGAGTTACAGAATCATTTATTTGGCTTTAATAAGCTATATTTACATGGCTTATAATCACTTCAATGTCTAATGAAGTAACACGAGCTGTCTGGTGTAGGACTGGCTTCTAGGAATACTTCAGACTGCCCATGGGCTGGTTCACCCTGTGCTGTGATGCTCAGGGGCAGGCAAGGCCAGAGGCTGCATCGCAGTGGGAATGGCCTGATGTGCTGGGCACTTCTGAAGGTACTAAGGTGACACGAGGTTTAAACCTATTGACTTCTTTCCAATCTTTAAGTATACAAAATTTTAAGAGTATGATTTGACCTTCAATCAGATCTAGTCAAAAATATCAATAATTGAAAGAACAACATTCAATGAACCACGCTAGAGGAGAGACTGAATTACATTTCTGGTATCTCTACGGAAAATTACATTTAAAAGTCATTGTTACATGAAGACATTGTCAAAGAATACACAGCCAATATATATGAGGAAAAGTCTAACAGAGGTTTGTTAGACAGTTTGTTAATAAAAATACTGTGTAGGGTTTTTCCTCCTGGATTTTGTGATGCTTGTGGAATTTGTTAGTTTTTTTTTTTTATATTTGAAACTTGTCATTCCTTTTCTCACTTTAAATAAAATTTTCCTTTTATACTTAAATTTATGTTTGTAATTCCAATTTTTTTCTTAAAGAGAGTTCTGAAAATCACACTAACTTTAGGTTGTGTAACTCAGTTCTGTAACTGAGTGCCCCAGCCTCCCCTACAGACCACAGATAGCAGTCTCAGTTCTTCACTTTGTACCTCCATTGCTTAGCCCAGGCCCAGATGCTCAAAAAATGTTTGTTGAAAAATATGTATCTAAATATTATGATATTTAGATTAACACTTAAGTAAATATTAAATATTTAAAATATCTAAAATATTTTAGATAAATATTAAATATTCTAAATAGTTACCTAAAATATTATGGGGTCACACTAAGAGTTTATCTTAATGCAGTCAGAGAATACAACATTAGTACACCCTCAAAATTCAATCCCAATTCAGAGAAATTGCGTTCAGGTTCAGTTTACATGCTCCTCTGCTCATATAGTGGTTCCTCATACTGGGTCTCATTTAACCTTTACCATATCCCCAACTCCTAATATTTAGAGACAGAATAAAAGAGAAAAGTAGGAAGGGCTAGCACAGGTGACTCATAGTATACTGTGCAGCAAAGTGAAAGTGAAATTAAAGGACAACGATGGAAGATATCCGTCAAGCACCCCTTGAAACAGTGGGCTCCTGAAATTCCATTATCTGCAGAGACCACCCAGCAGCTAGGAGAAGAGTCAGGGCCTAATGTTTCATCTTCAAATATCAACTTCTTTGCTTTGTGACTTGGCTTTATCTTAAGGCCTTGCTATTTCAGGTGATAAACTCTAACCAGAGGCTACATTATAGGTATCCAGCCAGTTGCTCAGTCTGCAGAGCACACCCCCAAGTCTAGCCTTTTCACATGCCAGTCCACCACTTGCCGGGCTTCTGGAGAAATTCTTTACATGGGACTCCAGATACACTCGTCGTAGGTTGAGTTTAATACTGATTCCTGTCTTCAGTTATTCTGGAGTCATCACTACTTAATTTGCTCCTTCCTCTGGGCTTTACAATCAGAACCCTACGACCTCACTGCAACCTTGACTTCCACCCTCATTCAAGTTCTTTATTTCTTTGATAACTTGTCTTTCCCCATTTAGGTTTTCATAACCATGGAAATGCAGTCCTATTCGTTTTTGTTTGTTTGTTTGTTTGTTTGTTTTTTCTTTGAGACGGAGTTGCGCTCTTGTTACCCAGGCTGGAGTGCAATGGCGCGATCTCGGCTCACCGCAACCTCTGCCTCCTGGGTTCAGGCAATTTTCCTGCCTCAGTCTCCCGAGTAGCTGGGATTACAGGCACGCACCACCATGCCCAGCTAATTTTTGTATTTTTAATAGAGACGGGGTTTCACCATGTTGACCAGGATGGTCTCGATCTCTTGACCTTGTGATCCACCCGCCTTGGCCTCCCAAAGTGCTGGGATTACAGGCGTGAACCACTGCACCCGGCCCCTATTCTTTTATCCTTTGTAGGTGTTCATCTGGCATCTTTATCATCAGATTCTTTACCTTGGCATCCCCTTTCTCTATAGACATTACAAGCAAATTTTCCAAAAATAATTCACATTTTTCTGAAATACAGCTCCTGTGGTTCCATCTGCTTATCCTCCATATTCTGATCCTGTCAGTCAACTTCTAAATAAACATAACACAAACATCCCTAAACCCATGTCCACAGGCCACCTATCCACCATACACCTGCTTTCTGTGACAGAGAGAGAGCACACAAATGAACCCAGGATTTATGAACCAGGGAAAAGGCCTGGATAACCCAATTAAGAAGTCAATAAAAATAACACAATATAGTCAGTATAAACAAAAGAAAGAGGCCATGGGAAAAAACAGCCACGAAGAAGGTAGAATTCTCATCCAAAGTTCTAGATAAAATAAAAAGAAGATTTGGAAAACCAAGTTGTAAATGGTCTTCTAGAGAAAATTGAAAAATAAATCTAAATCCTTGAATTATAGGACTGATACTTGAAACTAGAAGCATTGTAAAGAAAATATACAAGTATATATCTCAGTGGCAAAATAAGTATTATGTTCTTTTGTGAAGCAAGGCCAACATAACTGAAGACACATCTTCTAGGCCTTTGGGGTCCATATGGGAAAAGAGCAAAGAGGAAAATCCAGTCACCAAGACAACAGTGTGGGCAGATTACCTTCGTACCTTGTAAAGAACAGCTTTGCAGTTCATTTTTTTAATGTGCTGAATTTTGAGGTCTGATATTTAAAAGAATAATTAGATTAAAATAGAAATGCATTACCACAAGAGATGTAAAAGGTTAAAAAGGAACACTTAACACATTCGTTCATATAAGAATTACTTGGAGGTGGAGTCAAAGTATATTCAAGTCTGAAGATACAGGAACAATGGATTTCAAATACATTAAGAATATTTACTTCTTGTTTTGGAATAAATTTGGGATGACGCCAAGAACCAGTTACTCATAAGTTTTTCAGAATGATAAATTCAAACACAATTAACAATAGTCCCAACTCAGATTTCTCCCCAGTTCCCTCGATAAATTGGCTGTGGGTGTTCCTTGAAAGAGAAATACAACCAAGTTGTATTCGAACTTTTCAGAGGCTTTGGCATTCTGCCAGCAGCACACAGGAAGCAAATGGATTTTTCTACTGGTAGTGGTGCAGTTTGTGCTCAGAGAATAGAATATCCCAGGTGAGTGTCAAACCATGAGAAAAAGAAAGGTAAGACATTAAAATCTGCATCATCTGGTCTCGGCCATGTTTGAAGAATGGTGTTTTGCACATACTGATAGTGCGTCCCTGTGTTTATACTAGAAAACTTTTCCTACTCCGAGTCAGAATAAATGCATATATGTTCAACAGATGAAAAGTTCCACTTGAGAAAACAGGAGCCTCAGGATTTTACTCTCCCCAGGTCACTAAATCCTGGTATCCTGGGGTAGACAAAAGCCAATGACAATATCCACATTGTTCTTCATCTCCCTTTTCACCCCCTTGCTAGGACTACAGAATTTCCAGGGACTGAATTGAGTATCAGTTGTTAACCAAACACAGTGACCATCACTGCTTTCTGTCAATTCACGAGGAAGCCCCCAAAAGTTATTCTAGAAATATGAAAAGGCAAGAAGAGTAAAACGGAAAGGTGCTTTTTTGTTGTTGTTATATGCTAGCTAATCATCCCCAAAAAGGATTTCCAAAATCCATTGTGCAGCATTGCATGGTAGACAAATACACTCATACCAGCGAGATGTGTTACACTTTCCTGGTTGTTACAAAGAAACACACTCCCATTCTTTTCCCCTAACACCATTCTTATGTCTGTTTGGTATTCCTAGTTTTGGCATATTTCCCTAGCAAGGGAGACACAGTTTGTATAATCTCTGAAGTGTTGTCCCAGGAGGAGACCCAACCTTACAAAAAGAGTCGTGTTTCCTGAGGAGGCACTGAATGGCCTCACTGTTTTCTCAGGAAGATGCTTATGTGTTTGCTTTGTGCTTAATCAACCACAGGTCCAGATAATTCAAGCAAAGAGGTGCTGTAAAGAGTTCACATCTGAATTGCTTTGGACAATGTTCACAAGAAGAGAAGTGTCCAAGTTAGGGGTATTCTTACACAAGAAAAGCAGGCATTACTTGGTTGACAAGTCTTCCAGCAAACTCAGCTTTCACTTCTTTAGCTGCAGTGAAGGGTATTAACTCCATGAGCCAAATTCCAGGTGGGTACTGTGATAAAGGCCATCTTGGTCTTGAGGGTTCATCAACTCAGGTCCCAGCTGGGATTTATACATCTCAGGAATACTTCCATTGATGAACTGGGACCATATTACTTGAATCAAAGGGAAATATCTAATATTCTAAAAAGTTGAACTAGCTCTGATAGTTTCACAAAATTATTTCAATACGATGTATCAGTGAAACCTCAGTTAGGTAGGCAAGTTACAGATTAAGATCACTGGCATTTTAAAAACATGATCCCTAAATTTGACCCTGCTTCTATTGAGAGACAGGTCTATGCCCCCTCCTTATAAGTCTGGCCTTTATGACTGCTTGATGAACTGGATTCAGAGAAAGAAAGAAATGCTATGCTAGTTTTCATTCCCAGGTTTCAAGATATTGGGTTTTCACCATCTATCCCTTGAGGTGCTCATACTTGAGATTCCATCATTATGTTGGCAGGAAGCTCAAGCAGCATATGAAGAAACTCACATGGAGAGAAGCAATGTGCCTAGCCCATGCTCTCAGACTTCCCAGGTAACAGTGCCAGTTTGCCAGGCATGAGTGAGCCGTCATGAAGTGAATCTGCCAACCTTAAGCCATCTGCCCAAGCTGACCTCCATGTTGGGTAGATGAGTTGTCTCTGTTGAGCCGTTAAAAAAAACTGTATTTTCATGAGTAAAGTAAATTATTTCTTGTTGAAATGTTTAAATTTTAGATGACTGTGAAGCAATATATAACTGATACAGTCAACTTGCCACGAGATATTTTTACGCAATCCAAAGATTTAAAATAATTACTCCCTAATCTAGTATCAATTTTGAAATCCAAGAAAGCAGATTCAATTTAAGAGACGTGACAGTTTGCAGCAAAAATAAATTTGATGCTCACGTTTCGCAGGAAGCCTTGTTAAATCAATAACCTGCTTGCTTCAAATGGAAAGTAAAGATATTAACAACAAAACATAGCAGTAGCAGCTATGGCAAAATTTACTAGAGCAATCTCAAGTACTTACGACAAAGAGATACTCATTCATTTACCTGTTCACTCAACAAATACATAATTTACTTCAAATGAGAGTCAGCATCTGCTCGTGGCGAGGCAAAAAGACAAATTAAAAGGCACAGTGGGTAACAATGAATAACAATGATTATTGTCTGTTATAGTCAATTTTGTGCTGCTGTGACAGAATACCTGAGACTGGATAATTTATAAAGAACGTAAATTTATTTCTCACACTTCTGAAGGCTGGGAAGTCCAAGATCAAGGTCCAGCAGCCTGATGAGGGCTGCATCCTCTGGAGAAGACAAATGCTGTGTCCTCGCATGGCAGAAAAGCAAGCAAGCAAGCTACCCAACTGGGTTCAAATACCGTCCACTCTTGTCTGTAATGAAGTTTTACCGCACACCTGGGGAAACTAAGCTCATGGACCTCAAACTCTCTCCTCTGCCCATCTGCAATGGGGTAGCATTTGCCCATGGAGACCTATAAATGGTCAAATACACTGAAGAAAAGGAGTGCACTGCGCCAGTCCCTTTTATGCTAGCCAGTGTGGGGTATCTGTTATATTGGCCTGCTTGGTGTTTAATGTTCTTTAGATATTAGTCCCCTCCAGATCCCATGCTGAAATGTGATCCCCAGTGTGAGAAGTGGAGCCCTAGCGGGAGGTGCCTTTGTCATGGGGGTGGTGCTTTTGTCAGGAATGGCTTGGTGCTCTCCCCTTGGCGATGAGCGAGTGCGCCCACTCTACTGGGCGAGTTCATGCAAGAGTTGTTGTTTAAAGAGCCCAGCGTCTTCTCCCCTTGCTCCCTCTCTCACCAGGTGTCACACCTGCTCCCTTTTCACCTCCTGCCATGACTGTAAGCTTCCTAAGGCCTCACCAGAAGCTGAGCAGATGGGGATGCTGTGCTTGTACAGCCTGCAGAACCATCAGCCAAATAAACCTCTTTTCTTTATAAATTACCCAGCCTCAGGTATTCCTTTGTAGCAATGCAAAATGGACTAACACAGTGTTTCTTCGTTTCTGCTAACAGCACCTTGCTTCTCTTTTCAGGAGCCGCTGTCACTGAATATGTTTGCTGCTGCCCAGCCTAGCCAAGGCAGCACATTTCACTCTGCTCTTACCAGCTTCAATAATTGTTTTGAAGTTGGGTAAGAGACACAAGCCAGGAGAGTCTAGACAGTCTTCATAGCTACCAGGAGTGAGAACCTCTCTTTCACCTGGGGTTACAAGTCTGGGGGGTACAAGTCTGGAGCTCACTAGGCAACCAGGGTTGAGTGAATCTAATAGAGAGAGAAGCAGAAAAGCGACATGGAGAGATTCCTTGGGCATTGGAAGTGGAAACACGCTACCTGAGCTAATATTTCCTGAAGCTCAAAAGATTCCTAAAATTGCTAATCTATTAGATGAACCAGTTTTTTGGTCAACGTATTACTTTAAAGAGCAAGTTAAGAAGAGTCCAGAGTCAGGGCTCTTCCCAGTGAGGGTCTTTTAGCCTCAAACATGAGGGTCCTATGGTTTGGCACCAGAGAGCTGACAAAAAAACAATGGAAGCCAGAGGCATAGAGTGAGTCCTGGAAATTCTCCCTACGTGTGCCCTGGACGCGCAGCTTCACAACAGCATTCACTGAAATGTAATTCACGGCACAATTCAGCGTTCAAGCAGCACCCTCACCACCGTTTCTATGAATCCTCATAACCGCCCCAGGAAGCTCATTGCCATCCCATATTACAGGTGATGGGGCTGCAGCCCGGAAGTTGAAGGGACATGGATTTGGACCTAAGTCCTCTGACTCCATGACTCCACCCCTTCTGTCAGTCTTCATTGTAATCTCACACGTGAAGCATTTTCTTTTGAGTGGGAAGGAAACATCATGGAATGAAGACGCAGGAATAAAACCTGCTCGCTTGAGATGCGCGAACTGAAAGGAAAAGTAGCCTTTATTTCTACTTTCATCAGGATAATTAGATAATATTTTAAAACTCTTATCAGTTACTCATTATCAATTATATGACCTTCTCCCCTCTTGAGGCCAGACGAGGCAGCAAGGGGCACGGCAAGTGAGGTGAGAAAGGCTGATGGGGGTGGGGGAGATCGGGGCTGTTAGAGGACTCAGAGGAAAGTGTACAAATCCTCTCTGATGTTCCACTAGGAATGTGCAGCAGGAAATATGCTGGAGAGGCTAAAGAAAATCGTTTAGAAGGATTATAAATCATTCTACTATAAAGACACATGCACACATATGTTTATTGAAGCACTATTCACAATAACAAAGACTTGGAACCAACCCAAATGCCCATCAATGATAGACTGGATAAAGAAAATGTGGCACATATACACCATGGAACACTATGCAGCCATAAAAAAAGATGAGTTCATGTCCTTTGCAGAGACATGAATGAAGCTAGAAGCCATCGTTCTCAGCAAACTAATGCAGGAAAAGAAAACCAAACACGGAATGTTCTCACTGATGAGTGGGAGTTGGACAATGAGAACACATGGACACAGGGAGGGGAACATCACACATCAAGGCCTGTCAAGGGGTCAGGGGCAGGGAAGGGAGAGCTTTATGACAAATACCTAATGCATGCGGGGCTTAAAACCTAGATGATGAGTTTGATAGGTGCAAAAAACCACCATGGCACATGTATACCTATGTGACAAACCTGCATGTTCTGCACAGGTATCCCAGAACTTAAAGTAAAATTTAAAAAATAAAAATGAAAATAAATAAAATCCTTTAGAAAGGACTTTCTACATCAATGTTGTCCTGTTTAACCACGAAGCTGTCCAGAAGGATAAACTCATGGTTTTGTATAGGGAAAGGCCTGGAAGACAAGAGGAGAACGTCAACATGGGCTGTAGGGCTATGGGAAGGAGATTGTTGGAAGTTGGAACCTGCTACCTCCACCCTGGGGTTCAATGCAGAAATGAACAGGCTAACAGGAACACATGGGTCGCAGGGGCTCCTGCACGTCCTGTTCCCTCATGGACTGAGGCCCAGCATCCTTAGGATGATGAAAAGATTAGTCAGGCAAGAAAAGGGCTTCCATGTCATTTCCAAACCTCCTGCAGTTTCCGGGCAGCATAGGCAGTGGGTTGAGAAATTTAGGGCATAACAGGATGGAACTGGGGTAGGAAGCAGGACAGATCATCTTACAGAAGCTATGGAGGCTACAGCCTTGGTCAAGGGCACCCCAGATGGCAGATGTAGGGAGACTCATGGCGATTTACACGTCAGGAAAATCCAAGAGCAGGAGAGTGGGCAGAGAGATCCTGGACTAGCGCAAGTCAAGAAAGAAAGATTAAGGGGCCATCAGCTACATGAAACCGACAACAAAACGAGCCAAACTCTCCAAAGCAGGTAACGGCCAGGGCCCACTCAAAGTCCAGCACCAGGCCAAGGGTCCCCTTCTCCCCATGCATTGAGGATACATGAGCTGTACTCCCACTGCCCAGACACCATCTAACACAGAGTTCCAAGAAAAGGGGAGACATTCAAAAGCCTAAGCAATAATCCAAAAGCACTGATTTAACTCTAAGCAGACAACTTAAATGACAGAACCAAACTGGACTGAAATTACTGCGTATGTGGGAAGGAGGGAGCGTTACCTCTCAGGATGCTGGAGCCTTCTCCCATTGACCAGTGTCTGTGCTAAATGCCTACTCAACCCTTGATGCTTTCTTACTCCTCCTATCACAGAGTGATTTGATTTCTTTTTTGGCAACAGTATTCCCCAGGCTTCCTCGATCATAAAAAAATAAGCAGGAGAATTTATTAAAAATACAGATTATTTTATTTTATGTATAGTCCCATAGCTCTAACTGAATTTAAATCTCTAAAAAAAGGGGAGAATCTGGGAATCTGCACTTTTTATAAGCACTTCTGTTGACTCCTGTGATCAATTTGGCAAACACTGCTCTAGGTTCTAGCTGAGCTTCACCAGGTTAAATATGACACCATAAGGCCTCTAAGTCCTGCCGCCTGACAGGCTGCTCCTGGCTCTATTTGCAACTACCGTGGAAATGTGGTGTTACTCTTCTTGTACCACAGTTCTTCCTGATTATACTTCTTTCTCCTTAAATGTTTGGGGTCAAGGTGTTATTTCCTCATCATGCTTACACACAGCCACATTAAATCCCGTCAGTTTGGTTTAAAATTTCAAGTCCTTTAAGTCATGCAGATGAATCAACAGCTTGGAGAGCTACATTTCCGTACATGGACGTGCCATTCAGATTGGTTTGGGGTGGACAGGGCTAATCAGAGCAAAGCTAATAGGTCGTGTTCCCTGTTGAGGCAAGGAGTGCCCTCTGTCTACCCCGGATGTGAACAGGTTTGCTAGGGTATTAATTATAATCTCTGGGGGAAAACCCCAGAGTTGGACATTAATCTACAGGTTCAATCACCTACAAGAAAGTCTGTAATTACTACACCACAGAGAGAGCAAGAACCTATGATCCTATCAGACATAGTCTGGTAAAGTAGCCAGGAATCCTGGTAATTTATACTAAGGAAAGAAGATGGCAACAAATGTGCATCACCTGAAGGCAATTTAAAGAGAATCTGTGGCTCACACCGGAAAAGCCCTTCTCTTGCGGGTACTGAGTCATCAGCATCAGCCTCAGGAGAGCTGTGCAGGGGATGTGTAGTCAAATGCAGATCAGCTGGTCACAGCAGGCCCTCTGGACATGGACTGTTTGGAAAGGGGGACAGAAGGACGAGTAGGATATGGTCCCTGCCCTCCCACAGTAAACAAACTTTTCAGCCTATGTGGGGAGTGGCCAGGGTGTGATCGCAGTCCTGTTGGGGTGCCGGGAAGAAGCCACCTGCCCTGCCACCAGGGATCAGGAAGGGCTCTGGGAATTAATCTGATTCTGAGAATGAGCAGACTTTAGCTGTTGGATTGTTTGTGTTGTTTGTTTCATTTGTATTTGTATTTTACCATGTTTTACTATGTTCCATCAGGGATTTGAAGCAATTTTGAGTTGGGATGTTCCAAGTGGTAGTGCGTGGAGGGCAGAGAAATAGCAGGAGCTAAAGTGTAAAATCGTGATAAATGAACACAGCTGGGGTAGTAAGGCAAAAGGGTGGAGTGGGGCAGTAAGACCGGTGGCAATGACACTGTTAGGAGGTGGGAGGTGAATTCACCAGGCTGGGCACAGTGGCTCTCACCTGTAATCCCAGCACTTTTGGAGGCTGAGGCGGGCAGATCACTTGAGGTCAGGTGTTTGAGACCAGCCGGGTCAATATGGTGAAATCCCATCTCTACTGAAAATACAAAAATTAGCTGAGCATGGTGGTGCACCCCTGTAATCCCAGCTACTTGGGAGGCTGAGGCAGGAAAAACCTGAGAGGCAGAGGTTGCAGTGAGCCGAGATCATGCCACTGCACTCCAGCCTGGGAGAAAGGGCAAGACTCTGTCTCAAAAAAGAAATAAAAATAAAAAATAAATGAAAAACAAAATCTTTAAGATGGAACACATATGGGATGTGGTGACTTAAAGAGGGAATCATTGAGAATAACTTTGAGGTTTCTAGTTTTGGTACACACTAACTAGAAACATAATTAGCCAAGATGGGAAATACAGGGTAACCCTTAGGTCAAAGAAGAAAAGAGATTCTCTCTTAGTCTGTTTGTGGTTTCGGGTAATTTATAAAGACCAAAAACAAACTGTCTCACAGTTCTGGAGACTGGAAAACCCAAGATCAAAGTGCCGGCATCTGGTGAGAGTCTTCTTGCTGGGTCCTCACACAGTGGAAGGAAGGAGGAAAAGAAAGAGGAACACACTCCCCTAAGCCCCTTTGGTAGCAGAATTCACCCATTCAGGAGGGCAGAACCCTCATGACCTAAGCACTTCCCCAAAGGCCCGGCTTCCTAACACTACTGCATTGGAGAGTAAGTTTCCAACACGTGGATTTTAGGAGACACATTCAAACAGTAGCAGACACCCACACAAGTGTGAAGCACTTACTTCAGAACCACTGTGTTCAGAACTGAGAAATAATGGTTACGTCAAAGGAACATCTTGGAACAGCTACCAGCCACAGCTGGGAACGGAAACTCCAGCCTCAGGAGGGAGCAGAACAAGGTTAATGCCGACAGGAACACAAAAGTTCAAGCCTAAGATGAAAATAGGGTAGGAGCTCGATTTGCACAACACCCTTAAGACCCAGGGGCTACTTCTCTGACTACACATATGCATCCTCTTATCCTCTGTTTCTTCAAGTTTTAGTGTTGCAATTGTTTTATTTGATTTTGGTTAAACAAAAAAATGCTCTGAGAAGTGAGAGGGTACCAACAGTCTAGGGGGCAGCAGCACTAGCCTCTCAGTCTCACCCCAGAGAGGAGCGGGAAGGGGGACAAGACAGTGGGAAATAATGAACAAAGCAGCTTTGGCTGTGGAGCCCCAAATCAGCTGAGGGGCCATGGGAACTGGTTCTACCTGCCAATCACCTAGAGCATTACCCAGCCCAGGCCTCTGTGGATTGCACAGGACAAGCCCCGTCCCAAAATACAGCACAGAAACAAGCTGTGAGCATAAGCCTGTGAAAAGACTGTGCCCACCCAGCCCAGGCCTCTGTGGATTGCACAGGATAAGCCCCGTCCCAAAATACAGCACAGAAACAAACTGTGAGCATACCTCAGCTTTACTGCTGAGCATATAAACCACTTTAGAGAAAAACAGTGGTATTTTATATAAGAAACTGGCAAGACCCACGGTGTGGACGATGTGCTGAGCGTTCATGTTTGACCTCACCAACTCTCAGCCTATTTGAGTTTCCAGCCCCTCTGACGCTTGATGGGTACACGTCACTAAGGCCTCTGATTGTGAAAACGTTTTCTCTGCTGTGTTCTCCAACTGTCACTTGAACTGACTGGTAGAATTTCAGCAGACAATAGTGAGACTGTCAACAGAAACAGTAACTCTTTTAGTGATTCCAGAGAGATCTCTGGATTGACTTGAATGTCAGAAGTTCAGGCACGGTGGAGGGGTACTGAGGAAGAATGGCAACAGCTCATGCAAGACATTATCAGAAAGAAGTTTTCCTTTCTGGAAGAAAAGGGGTATCTCCGGGTGAGTAACTTCCTGCCAGATACATAATTAAATCACTGAATAAATCTGCAGGCACCAGTGACTTCACTATCTTTGTTAACTTTTCATTCAAATATTTGACGCCTAGACAGGGTCCTGAATGTCTAAGAAATAAGAAGGACTGGAGAAGCATTTTCAACAGCAGAACAATGGGAAACAGTGTGTTTCAGTATGAGAAACACTTTAAGGGAAAATGATATCAATGTGGGTTTTCCGTGATCACAGAGCACCAACTCCAGATAAGAGCACTAGTCCTGAAAGGCCAACCCAAGTTGGGGAGAATTGGGAGGAGCTCTGCTCAAGTGGGGTTTAACATTTTCCCTACCATCTCCGCTAATCCCAAATTTTCACCTGTGTTAGTGAAACAGGAAGGAGGGATGTTTAAAATATTTCATAAATAGAATGGCAATCTAAATAGATGGACCAATCAAAATGGACGTGGGAAAGAGTCTAAGCAAGGGGGCAGTTAGAGTGTTTCAATGGCTTGGGCAGGAAGCACGAAGAGGTCAAACTAGGTAATGATCATGGGAATAGAGAGGATGGTTTGGACGTGAAGAACATTATGGCATATACTTAACAGCCCTTGGTAACTGACTGGAAGCATGTGCAATGAGGGGTCAGAATCAAAGATGATGGCGAAGCCGTGAGCCTCCATTCCAGGGAGAATGTGGTGCCTTTAACAGAAATGAGGAATTCAGAAAAGGCCCAGGTTAGGGTCAGGTGGAAGGGGAAAAAGAAGGAAGGACTCCAACAAGGGCATTTGATTCCGTGGACTAGGGGGGAAGCCAAGGGGAGGACCGCAGCAGAGAGCTGCAAATGTGGGATCAGAGGTGAAGAGAGAAATCAGAGACGGAGATAGAGAATTCGCTCACACAGACTTAGGTTTTTACTGAGCATAAAAAAACACAGCTTAGTGCTGCTCTGGATGCTTCCATAGGTGGACGGGGACCCTGGTGCTGGTGCCCACTTGCTCATTTGCTGAGGCTTTGGTCCTTCTTGTCTCTCAGAGAAAGGAGAGTGGGGAGCGTGGGAAGTGTGGCTTCTGAGCCTTCTAGCTGGGCGGCATTGTGCAAAGTGGATCGGTGAAGAGGCCAAGAAAGAGGCAGGCTTCACCCAGAGCTTTTCTCAACCGCCAGAGAAGTATATATTTTAAAGTTTTTTAAAGTAGATTTGTAAATCAGTAAAAATGGAGAAAATATTTTATAAAACAAAAATTTTTACATGAAGAAAATACTTAACGTATTATTAGGAAATGCTATATCATTCAGAGAAGTTTTAGTCTAATCCAAAAAGCTGAGTATCTGTAAGAAACAAATAGTTTTGTTTCCCCTGAGAACACAAGACAATCAAAAATTGATGATGTCATTATTGATAATTTAAAAATTACTAATCATTATAATAATTATTAATTATAATAATACTAATCTCACCTCATCAAGTGAATCTTTTTGTATTTTGCTTTAATTGCATTTACTTGTTAGTAATTTTATTTATCTTTGCTGGGTATTAATTCACTATTTCATCCTTCAAAAAGATGTCTTTAATTTTTAAAAAATTTATTCTAGGCAACGTTGGACTGGGCATTTTAAAAAATTAAGAGTTCCAACAATCCCATCCTACATCACGACTTAGCTTGTGTGACAAAACACTTCCCCAATTAACCATTTGACTTCACCAAAAACAATTATAACCAAATATCACTTGGACAATTTTCTCTTCTCCCAAATTTACTTACACTTGAAATAAAAAGGGAAAGTAAAACAAAGTGATCAAGGGTTTATGTTCTGGAGTAAGAGTCCCCCAGTTTCAGTCCTGGGGCCCTGTATTCATTTCCTGAAGCTGCACAACAAATCACACAAACTGGGTGGCTTAGAAACACAGGCGTTCATTCTTCTGCGGTTCTGGAGGCTAGAAGCCCTAAATGAAGGTGTTGGCAGAGCCATGCTCCCTCTGAGGGCTCCAGGGAAGAATCCTTTCTTCCTTCTTCCAAGGGTCTGGTGGCCCCAGACACTTCTAGGCTTGTGACAGTTACTCTAGTCTCTGCCTCCATCATCCCTCTGTGTTTCTATGTGTCCATCAGTCTCTTACAAGGACACTCACAGTGGATTTAGGGTCCTCTGTCATCTAGGATGACCTCATTTCCAGAGCCTCAATGGAACTGCATACAAAGATTTTTTTCCAAATAAGGCCACATTCGCAAGTACTAGGAATTAGGATTTGGATATATCTTTTTGTTGGGGTTGGTGGGGGGTAGCAAAATTCAATCCACTCCAGGCCCTGTTACCAGCTGTGTGACCTTGGGCCACTGACTTTACCTCTCTGTGCCTTTGTTTCCTTGTCTATGAAATAGATACGGTACTAGTACCAACAGTTACATCAGTAAATAACACATGCCAGCCACTTAGCACAGTACTTGAAACATAAATATTAGGTTATTCCTATTTTCTTAGTATAATAGAAGAAACAAGCAAAGAAGAAACCAAGATCAATATGGCATTGCTCCTTTAACATGCACTGTACATTTCTTTAGTATGTATTTTTCATTTTAAGTTTTATGCAATATTTATATCATTTTTGAATTATCAAATACTTGTGAAATAGAAAAAGATTTTAAGAATAATATTAGGCCCATTGTATTAGTCTGTTCTCACACTGCTATAGATATATGATCAGAGCCAAGCATGATGGTACACACCTGTAATCCCAGCACTTTGGGAGACCAAGGCAGGTGGATCACTTGAGGCCAGGAGCTCAAGACCAGCCTGGCCAACACAGCAAAACCCCATCTCTACTAAAAATACAAAAATTAGCCAGTTGTGGTCGTGCACCTTTAGTCCCAGCTACTCAAGAGGCGGAGGCACCAGAACAGCTTGAACCCAGGAGGTGGAGGTGGCAGTGAGCCGAGATCATGTCACTGCATTCCAGCCTGGGTGACAGGATGAGACTCTGTCTGAAAATAAAAGAAGACTGGGTAACTTATAAACAAAGGAGGTTTAATTGACTCATTGTTCTCGCTGGCTGGGGAGGCCTCAGGAAACTTACAGTCACGACAGAAGGGGAGGAAAGCACCTTCTTCATGCAGAGGCAGGAGAGAGGGGGGCAAAGAAGGAACTCCCAAACTCTTATAAAAACCATCAGATCTCAGGAGAACTCACTGGCATGGGGAAAACTGCCCCATGAAACAATCGCTTCCCTTTCTCTACACGTGGGGGTTGCAGTCCCTCCTTCCTCATGTGGGGATTACAATTTGAGATGAGATGTGGGTGGGGACACAGAACTAAACCACATCTCCCATGTTGCAGCTTAGAAAACGGAAGCACTGTGTGGTTAAGTCATCGTAGTAGTTAACAGCTGAGCTAGAATTGAACACTAGTGGTCTGGCTGTAAACACGGCAGTCTTTCTACTCTGGCAACTTAACCAGGCAAGTTATTTTCTATTTTTATGACAAACCATCCTCCCACATCCAACACTTTATATAGGTGTAAGGAAGGGATTGTGGTAAAGATCTTGATTGGAATATACCTCGGACCCCTTATTTGAATAGATAAAAAGGGAAGATAATTAGAAAAGGGGGAGGGAAACACACGCAGTGATTAAAGGGGGGTTTTATTTGAAATTTCTTTTCCTTTCAAGTTCTGTATATTAATACTTCAGTGTGTTTGGTTCAAAACAGGTTACCAAGCAACAGCTTCAGGCAAATCAACTCTGCTCTCCATTTCCCCAAGGTTGTGGGGGTCCAAAGCACAGGCAGGTGTCTGTAGGAGCTGGTACTCACGTTGACCCCTTCCTGATTTCTCTCGGAGGCGGCTAGCAGCAGTCGCAGCCCAATCTCTATCCCCTCAGGAAAGAAGGGGGCAGAAACAGGTAAGAAATTGGCAATAAAAGGGCAATAGGAAGAAAGCTTTAATCTAAGTCTTTGCCAGCTGTGGTGAGGACAAACCCACTCTATTTTGTTCAAAACGTATTCTTGCAAAGAAAAAAATCAGACATGTTGAAAGGAAAGAACATTAAAGTGGATTCTGGTATTTTTATCCAGACAGCTCGGCCTCTTGTTCTGAAATTCTCCTGAGAGCTCTTGCTAGAAGCCATAGTTCCTTCAACAGAAAAGAATAAAAGAAAAAATATGAAGGGGGAAGTGGTGAGATAATTAGGTGGGAACGCATGCTTGTAAGTTCTATCCCCAAAATACAGAGTGTGAATAATTATATGAGGATGAAATATGAGTAAATATGGATATTACAACCTTCTTTGAAAATAGGCTTCATACTGCTTAGAGTCATTTTAATAATCTTGTGGTTTATTCTATAATGTATTTTCCAATTGCTCTAGAAAGCCTGAAGGCACATGTACAATGAAATCATTCAGCAAAATTTTTTAAACAATTGATAATAGTAATAAAATGAACACTGGCTGTGTTCAACTGTAATTCACAGTGAGATAATTGTCTGCCCTTCTACGGCACTTTTCTCGAAGTGACTGACCTCTGGGTAAGGATTAATTAAATCCCACAACTGGAATGAGGGGCAAAATTCCAGGCGAGTACAATTAAATCCTGTTATAAAGCACCTTTTTATTCATAGATTGGGTTACACCTGGGTCAGATTATGCCCCTGGTGTACATGAGAATGCAGCACATCTTTCACTCTATAACCCTGAATGCGTAGAACACAAGGTTATGCTTTGTTCAGGAAAACTGATTTAATGGCTGACTCAAGAACGCTTTGCTTTTCCTCATCAATCCCCTGCTGCCTTATAGCCGCTAGTTCCCAGGCAATGTCCACGTAATCCTACATTTAAAATATTACAAGATTTGACAACATGATATGATAATTAATTTACCAAGCTCAACGGCTTCTCATTTCTTCAATGTGTCTTCAATCAAAGAACTGAACAACACGTCCCATGTGCTGTAGCAGCTACTTCAACTAAACATTAAGAGACTGGTCTTTCTTCCTGCCTTTATCCAGTACTGGATTTTATTTAGTTAGGTTATGTTTTTGGAAACTGTATTTTTTTAAAGATGTGATTTCTTTATACTTGTAACTTGAAGTCTGCAGGGCATACGTCCTCTAGTAACTGAACTAAGAGCCCAAAGCAGGAAATGGCCAAATGGCCGTCAGTTGTGATAGTAGGGCTTTCAGCCACAGCAGTTCTCAACGGCTTTGGACCAGGAACCTCCAAAGGGAACGCAGCCCATTCAGGTAACTCTGCGCCTTTTTCTCAGCCACCCTTTGGGCCTACATGTCTCATTTCCTCTTTGCCAAGTTAAATCTGACCCCCCAACCTGTTGATTAGTTAGACTCCACCAGCGTCATCCGCCATATGCAGAACTTGCTTCTCAAGATCATGGTGATATCAAAGGACTTCCTTGCCCATGTGGGACAGATGCAAAGCTCAGGTTAAATGAAAAGACTTGACAATGTGCAAATAAAACACCGAAGACACATATATAGCTTGTTTAGGCTTCGGATAAGCTCTGACTGAGCCAACCAAATCTGAAGAGATTTAGAGAAGGGTTTTCTGAAAAGGCTTCAAGGAGGCCAGAAGCTTCAGGGTATGTTTTAAATACAAAAATTTCAGGGAATCAAGAGAGTGGCTCAGTGAGAAAAGGGTATGCTAAGGGCAGGAAAACATCTTCAGAGCGACACAAGCACAGGAGGTGAGTTATGAGCATGCACCAATGTGACTGGCTGAAGGAGACAGAAGCCCAAGACAGCAGTGCTTTACCCAAAGCCTCTCCGGAAACGCGATAAGCACATATGCCCCTGAAAGAAAAAATGCTTTTCTGTTGTGACATGTACTGCAGCATATTACAGACCCTCAGATGCCTCTTCTGACTCAAATGATAAAACAACAGATAATATTTCCATATTGCTTATTTCTAAAGAACAACGAGCTGCTCATTGTCGTTTTGCTCACATGTTAAAGATAACACAGAAACTGTTACAGTAGGTAGCTGATCAGCATAAGCAGAGCAGGAGAGGGCCCCCCGCAACCAGGAATGTCAGGCAACCATCAGGTGACGGTCAGGTGGTTGTTAACGCTCTCTCTAAAATAATAATTGGTTGCAGTTGGCACCAGCACGGGGGAAAGGCAGTCTCCCAGGAGACAGAAAAAAACAGAAGCAGAAGCAGGTGATCAGCAGCTTCCTGACAAGATCTCGGGATTTGAGGGAGCAGGCTCACACATGCGTATTAAGAGGCAAAATGGTGCCGGTGAACTGGTATATGACCTTCTAGGAGTATTCGGTTGGTAAGGGAAGTATGCCTCAAGTGAATATGCATACAACTTTAGTAAACACACGGCACATGCTCCCCTCCCAACTGCTGGCAGCCGCTGTGCATACAGGCAGCCCACCCCAAGGGAAGAATCAGAGGAGAAGGGACGCAAGACCCCAGGATCATTCCAACATATAAAACCCCAAGTCCAAAGGTCAAACTGCACTTGATTTCTCAAGTCCCCTGCTTGGCCCTCTTTCAAATATACTTTACTTCCTTTAATTCCTGTTCTAGAGCTGTTTATTAAACTTCCACTCCTACTCTAAAACTTGCCTCAGTACTCTGCCTTATGCTTCTTGGTCAAATTTCTTCTTCTGAGGAGGAGGAAAGAATTAGGGTTGCTGCAGAGCCATAGAGATTCACTGCTGGTAACATACTTTGGTGCCACAGGACTCGAATGCATTCTGCTGCTAACAAAAGGACTTCATAGACATTTGTAAGCAAGGAGCTACGATAAAGATGATGCCCAAAGGTAATGCCTTAAATATAAACACAGCAGGTCAGAAAAGATCCCTGCTCCAGTATTCCAAGAACACTGCATGCTGTGACACAACTTAAATCCATGCTTTGAGAGATGACACCTGCATTCAGCCCTGAATTGTAGGGCAAGCCTACAGAATTCTCCAGTCAAATGCACAGTTAGGACCCTTCTTCACTGTGTGCTAAAGGAATCTCTCTTAACCCACAGGCTCTGGAGATCACAGTGAGGATGACAGCAGCCAGACCCTGAGTAAAACGGAGAGTTTTTCTCCTTCGACAGCTTTTCTAATCACCACTGATCTTGCTGCTCAAGGATTTCCAAGCTAGTGGAGCAGAAGCCCCAGCATCGCCGGAAGCTCCTTTTTCAGTGTCTGGGCCACTGAGCTTCTCTAGGCCTCATCTCATTACCAAGACCCAGGGCGCTCAGGGCTTCCTCTTAGAGTCCCTTGTTCATTCTCTAGGGCTAAAAAAAAAATAACCTGCTGGTTTTCATTTACTTGTAGAGTGTGTTCTCCTGGCTTATTTTCACCAGAGTAAATGGAGAAAAATAACGTCAACTAGTAAATTCACTTTCTCATTGACTCAGCAGACACTTTTTAGTCTTACTCTGCACAGGATAACTCTGTTAGGTTTTGTTAAGGCTGGGGCATGGAGACAGGGATCTCTGGGAATGTGGCTGGGAGGGCACTTGGAGGCCGACCTGTGGTGGATGCTGCACAACTCTGCCTCCCACCCTGGTCTAGAAGTTCATTGGGTCAAAAGTGTAAAGAAGGTAGGAGGCCAACGTCTTTGGGGGCCAACACTACAGGATGAAGGGACTTAAGGGAGGCTTGGAGAAGTCAGTTTTAAGCCACTTTTTATTTTATTTTTTGTATTGCTCCTTGTATTCAAGTTTTTTTTTCTCTTCCTTAGTAATTTTATGTTCAGGGCACATGTGCAGATTGGTTACACAGGCACAGTTGTGTCGTGGGGTTTGTCGTACAGATTATTTCATCACCCAAGTATTATGCCTAGAACCGTTAGCTATTTTTCCTGATCCTCTCCCTTCTCTCACTCTCCACCCTCCGATAGACCCCACTGTGTGTTGTTCCCCTCTATGTGTTCACGTGTTCTCATCATTTAGCTCCCACCTGTAAATGAGAACATGCCATATTTGCTTTTCTGTTCCTGTGTTAGCTTGCTATGGATAATGTCCTCCAGTTCCAGCCATGTCCCTTCAAAGGACATGACCTTATTCTTTTTATGGCTGCATAGTATTCCGTAGTGTATATGCACCACATTTTCTTTATCCAGACTATCATTGATGGGCAGTTAGATTGATTCCATGTCTTTGTTATTGTGAATAGTGCTGCAGTAATATATGTATGTATGTATCTTTATAATAGAACAATAACATTTTTTTGAGTATTGGGTATATATCCAGTAATGGGATTGCTAGGAGGAATGGTATTTCTGTCTTTAGGTCTTTGAGGAATTGCTACACTGTCTTCCACAGTGGTTGAACTAGTGTACACTACCACCAACAGTGTATAAACGTTCCTTTTTCTGCAAAACCTCACAAGCATGCTATTTTCTTAGTTTTTCATAGTAGCCATTCTGACTGGTATGAAATAATATATCATTGTGGTTCTGATTTACATTTCTCCAATGATCAGTGGTGTTAAGCTTTTTTGTAAATGATTGTTGACTGCATGTATGTCTTCTTTTGAAAAGTGCCTGTTCTTGCCCATTTTTTAATGGAGATGTTTGTTTTTCTTGTAAATTTGCTTAAATTCCTTATTGATGGTGGATATTAGATCCTTTGTTGGATGCAGAGTTTGCAAAAACTTCCTTGCATTCTATAGGTTGTCTGCTTACTCTGTTGATAGTTTCTTTTGCTGTGCAGAAGCTCTTTAGTTTAATTAGATCCCATTCGTCAGTTTTCACTTTTGTTGCAATTGCTTTTGTAGGCCACTTTTTATATCATTTTCCAAACACCTGCCCTCCTCCTAACTTTGTACACAGCTTATTCCAGAAGATAGCCTTGGAGTAGAACACCATGAAACAAGAACTCACCAAGGATGTCCACTGCTCTCAATTGTACGTACGCAAATACTTTATTTGCCTATTAAGACATTAGCTGAAACTGTTGAATAAATGGATAAAGGAGGTGAGAATGCTGGTCCTTTGTCAGAGAATGAAATAAGCAAAAATACAAAATGAGAAAAGTAGAAAAGCAGAAAATAACTGTGTTCCTTTGTTCCTGCCTCTTCCCCGCACCCCCCAAAAGGGAGGATGCACCCCTGTCTTCATTTTCTAAGAAAAGAAATGGAAACTGAGTGGGTAACTGATGTGCCTTCTAAGGATAGTGCCAGCAAGAATAGAACACAGACCTCTTTCTTTGAAATTTTGATTTGCATGAATTTCTCATCTTCACCTTGAGAAAGGTTCTCTTTCCCATCTAAGCCCTAGAGTTCGATACGTTTGGGCTCTGCTTTTTGCATAGCATCTGTTCCTAAGTGAGAATGGCCACTGGAGTTTGGAAACCAAAAAGCAAGAGAAATGGTGTCACAAAACTGTTTAAAAAAGGAAAAAAAAATCACCAAATCTCTCTCTCAATCTCTCTCTTCTGCTCTCACACACACAGATGCTCAATATTGGCAATGTTAATATATCTTCTGAAGAGACAGAAATGAATAAACCTAACAGAATTCATCTTTAGGGAAAAACAGATGGTTACATAATATGGCTTTTGGGTGAGAAGAATTCCTAGAAAGAAAAAAAAAATCAATTGACAATGCAAATTAATTATTGCCACTCACTGCCTTTTTTTCTTTGCACAGAAGATAATTAAAATGACACCAAGACAAACGGTGGGTTCACAGAAATGAGACCTAACAAGGCAAATAGGTTCCTCCTATGTAAAACCAGTGCTGTTGGTGTCCTCTCCCACCTCCAGCCCCCACCACCCCATCATTTTATCTTCCTTCACTTCCTCCAGCAGTCATTTCTGCTGGGCGATGCTGAGCTTTCTGTTGAGTCAGCTTGGCATATCTTTTATTTGGCAGGCTTCTGACAGGCAGGATTGACAGATATTTGAGATTTACTCCTATCCATCAGCCTGAAAGCCTTCATAGGGCTAGCCTTCAGTACCTGTAGCAGCATTTCTCCAGGGCCTGGCACACCAGCCAGGCTAATATCAGGGAAAAGAGCATGTGGCAATTTGCCAGGCATTGCCCTGCATCTTCATGCACTCACTTGCCAGGGTAAATGGGGAACGCTCCAGACCTCTTGTTGTAATCTGGAGGATGCCAACCTCAGCTTAGCTCATGTTTGTGGTCTGCACAAACACATTCGTGTACACAAGGGGCACACATACAAAGGCATGCACACATGTGTGTGCACGTGACAACGTGAGCTTAAAAACAATTAATTTCACATATTTCTCTCGTTTTTTTTTCTTATTTCTTCAGCAGAAAGGATTTCTATCCGTCTCCTTAGATGGAAGTGCCTATGACACTTGCCATGCTTTTCTTTTTCGATCACCAGCAGAGAAATAAAGTCTCTTCTTTGGATTCAGACTCTCAGCAGAAGATGCATAAATGACTGTGGTGGGGAGAAAGGTTTGGGAAATAATACGGTTTTCTAGCTCAAACTCAGCAAATAATGTTTCTTCACAGTGCAAATGTGGGTTAACATGCCAATATTTATCTGCTAGACCCTGTGAAATTGACTTTCGCCCACTCCCTATTCCTGGGCTTCAGACTTTCATTTCCACAAAAATCTTCAGGTCAAACTGTTTGGAATGTGGAAGGATAATATTAAGATGCCACTTAAATCTCAGTGGTTTGTTAAAACTGATGTTTGCTAAATGTGTATTTGTGGAGAGGACTTCAAGTTTGTTTTCACTGCAAATCCAAGTGAGATTTAAAAAACAGAAGAACGAATCCCCATTGTTTATGGTCAGAAGAAAATCACTGCCCATTTATTAAAGAAGCTGATGCAAAAAGATGACATTTGCTCTACTCAGATATCAGCCAATGGAAACAAAGCCCACTATTTGACCCCTGGGGGCCCTGTTATGTAACAAACAAAGATCTCTGGTGCCTTTCTTTAGGAAAGTGAACATATTTACCAGCAGAATGTAGGGATTAAATTCAGTGGTCCTTTGCTAGTAAGAATCGCCCAGGTGTTTGCTAAATCTGCAGATTACCAGTGTTCTTCAGTGATGCTTTCCACGCACACGGTGTATATCTGCAGTCCAAGGCACTTACATATTTAAGAAGCTCTTTAGGTGAAGTTAAGTGACTTGCCAAGTGTCACAGTGCTGGCTAGACATCAAACCGGGGCTAGATTCAGGTTTTTTGACTTTTAGACCAACAGGGTGGACAGTTCTGTACTGTATCAATTTTATCATGGAAAAATAGCAAAGTTGCCAGGCAAAGAAATACAGGATGGTATGCCTTTAAGGCAGCTATATTGACATGAAGCTTAGGTGGCAACGGAACTGGAGAGTATTACTGAGCCATCACTTACGGGTCTAGTTTTGAGGACCATATGCTATCCTTCTAATTTTAGTAACTATTTTTAACTTTGTAAGTTGGTGATAAACTAGAATACCCACCTCTACAAATCCCCCAAGTACAATGGTCGGGATTTCAGCGTCCAGTCATCAAAAAACGTTCAGAAATCCAGCCTATTCTGCTTCAAATCCTCAGTTTCTTCTTTGTCCCGCTTTCTAGGTTCTCTGAGAGCTCATAGGTGTCTCAGAGGAAGGAATCTAGTTTACTGCATGCCAGTAGGAAAAACATATCCATGCCCCCTCCCTTATAGTATCTACAAGTCTAGAACAGAGTCTTGCTTTCGTCAGTGACAAATCAGGAGTGATCTGGGCCATTTCCTCAGTGTCACCCATAGTAAAAGAGGCTCCCAGCCGCTCTAGCTAGGGGTTTTTGGGTTGCAGTCATGTGATTTCCTCTGCCAGACCCTGGGATGTCCCAGGATGACTGTGGGCAGGATCTGGATGGAGCTGGGTAGCAGAGATGGACTCTAGGGCACCTCACAGTGAAATATATTTTTAAGTCAGCTCACAAATAGAGTGTTTTTATAAATTTCTTTCAAATCTCAGTTTTAGTTTTAGCTTCTTGCCATAAAATTCCCTACTCCTAGGACTTCTAATCAGTATCAATTTCATATAAGAAGTCTCAGCCTACTTCTTATATGTATATTCTCTTCTTCATCTGAACTTGGGATGCTCCCAAATGATGCCCAAATTTGGTACATTTAAATGAAGTCAAGCAGGAGGAATTCACAAAAAATCGTTTTATCTAAAATAGCAGTAAGCCTCATATTGGAAGGTCACCAGCAAAGACTATCAAAAACACAGAATTTAAAATTCATACTTAGGACTTACATGATATGCTTTAGACAGCACCAAAATTCATTCCTGTCGCTAAACTATTCTTTTGTGTGACTGTTCTGTAACCAGCAAAGAACTTCCTGGGGACGGAGACTGTGTGTTTTTCATTATGTGTCCTCAGCACTTAGCCCACTGACAGGCATGTAGTGAAAGTTTAACACATGTATACTGAAAAAACAGATTGCAAGAAGTTGTCTTTTCTGAATTGTGCTGGATGCAAGTTCAGAGGAAGTGAAGGCAAAAGCCAAAAGCACACACTATTGCTGACTTTTGAAAGTAATGGGTTGGCCGGGTGCAGTGGCTCATGCCTGTAATCCTAGTACTTTGGGAGGCTGAGGTGGTTGGATTGCCTGAGCTCAGGAATTCGAGACCAGCCTGGGCAATACACTGAAACCCCATCTACTAAAATACAAAAAAAGTATCCAGGCATGGTGGCATGCACCTGTAATCCCAACTACTCAGGTGACCAAGACAGGAGAATTGCTTGAACCCAGGAGGCAGAGGTTGCAGTGAGCCAAGATCACGCCAATGCACTCCAGCCTGGGCGACAGAGTGAGACTCCGTCTCAAAAACAAAAAAAGAAAGTAATGGGTTAAAAGACTACAACACCATATATGTGTTGTAATGGACCTAGAATATCCTAAAATATATTAAGATTTGGGCCCTGGTGGTAGGGCCAGGGTAGGTGGGAGAAGCACTCTGCAGAAAGAACCTACTTGTCCTTTGCTAACTATAAAATCCTCAGCTCTCCAGGAACTAGGCCTCTTTTGGTGGAACTCTCTATAATGTAGGGTTCACTTTAGGGGCCTTTATGAGTCAGCCCTGGGAAAGAACATAGTCTCTGGGGAAGAACAGCAGGCAAAGTGATGTTGAGCTGACAGGTCCCTTAGGCTGAAGAATTAGGGATGACTACCTCAGCAGCTCAGTGGTAGAAAAGCTGTGGGAAACGAACAAGTGGACAAAATTTGTGTGACTTTTTAAGCAATATCCAATTTACCTTTCCTGGTGACATTTTACAACACGTGTTTTGGTTTTTTTTTTTTTTGCTTGACTTACAGCCACATCCAATTTACTGCTAAAGCAGCTCCTCTGCGTTCTTCTCCTAAATGCTCAATACCTTGGCAAGTGTGGCACATCCCTTACCAATATTACTCATAGATCTTTTCACTAGAGACTCCGACATTTCTTAAGTAATGCTCGAGACAGCAAAATAGCTTGGAGTCCATCTTCCTATCTATTTTCACGCAAAGTTTATTTCCATTTGACTATAAATAGAAAAATATGGGGAAAAAAGATAATGAGGGAATTGATTTTTTAAATTCTCATGCTAAACCAGGTTATAAATGGATGGAAAACTGGGCTTGAAGGTTGACATTGAGCAGATTACTTAGCCTCTTGCTGTCTCATATCATCTGTCAAAGAGCAAGACTGGATTCAACAATTAAACCGTCATTTCAGGATTGGCACAAGGAAAATAAAATTTCCTAGCAACTTAAATTTTTTAAAACAAATTTTCTATTAAATTTAAAAATATATAAAGAAAAGTGACATATTATAATCATCTTGCTTAGTGAATTATCACAAAAAGAACTCAACCATATAGCACGACCTTGATGAAGAAATCAAACATAACTAGCATCTCGAGCCCCTCTCGTGGCCCATCCAGTCCCCACCCTGCTCAGCCTTTTCCAAACATAAACATGTATCATTACTTCTAAAATCACAAATTAGTTTCTTTTTGAACATTATAAAAATGAAATTATACCATATATTGTTTGATGTCTGTAAGATATATATTGGTCTACAATTTGGTGGTAAACAAAATTCAGATTTATCAACACAGGTGACCAAGGCTTTGGGCCTTCGTGCCTAGGTCTTTATGTCATTCAGAATTACTCACTATGTGGGGACAGAAGTGACTTTATGTATTTTGAGCTGAAAGATATTTAATATACATGATTAGAGTTTCACATAACCATTGAAAGAGCTGGGGAGGCAAAGGTCAAGGAGGTCACTTTAGGAGACCTGGCGGTATAGTGATCACAGAAAAGCCACCACCGATGACATTGGCTGCCAGTCCACAGGAATCAAGAGCCAAAGGAAGCCCTCAATGGAGATCTCAGCTCCCCAGCCAAGGCTGTAACAAGAAAAAAAAAAAAAAACCTCCTTCTCTTCCACCTTTCAAATCTCACATAAATTAGGAGGCTACTGGCAGCTTTAAATCAGAATCCTACTGGAAGTGGATTCAGGAAACGTTCTGTGATTTAGAGAATAATAATAATGAGAAGGGCAATGATGACATGGAGCTGAAAGCAGAGAATGTGACCAACGCTTAGTGTCAAACTAGCTGGTGGGAGCGAATTGACCTCTCTGCGTTTCTAGTCTTCTAGTCTCTCTTGCATCTTCAGATCCGTTTCCAATACAAATCCTATAGTGCCCTCCTTAGGGACACTCAAAAGCCTGCTTCTATTCTACTTCTTTGAAAACCAGTGAGTGACTTAGAGAGTCTTTTCTTTTATTGCAGATGTGCAAGGCAGCTTCTGAAGACCAACAGTCCTGTGCAGCATCGTCTGAGGGTCCCGGAATTAAAGCAATATGAAACTCTTCATACTGAGCGTGGTCACTTCCCACTGACCGTGCCTCACAAATGGTGAGACCACCTGACATTGCTGAACATAATTACTATTCATCATCTTCTGCTAATAGAAACTATTTTCTCTCCCCACCTCATCTGGGTTTCCAGTGTTAGAAGCGCCCTGTGTTCATAAAAGAATTACCAGGAAGGTAGGAGGTTTGTTTGCTTTTCTAACCTCTGGAGAGTCCCAGTAACCAGGCAACACGAGTCATGCTCCAACTGCACGGTCCTCAATCCACTCTTCCTGTGCTATTCCAGTTCAAAGTAGGAACACCAAAGGCAGAACTGCAGAAGATAGATGTGGCTCTTCATTACTACCACCAGATAACTGGGCCCACCCCTTCTTACTGCTAATTAGAAATTCTGAGACAAGTGCTTTTAAAAAGACTAGGACAGCAAATTTTATCTAAAAATAAGATTAAAGGTAGTAACCTGTTTTTCTTACCAAAAAAAAAAAAAAATGGAGGAGACAGCGTTTGTCTGGTGGCAGGTTATTTTAGTCTGGATGCTTCTTCCATTTGTAATTTACCCTCATTTGGGTTTTCAGAAACATTGCCAATTCGGATGGGTTTCTTGGTTAAGGACTTAATGGACAAGGTTAAACGTAGCTGTTCTGGTGCCTGAAATCCTTAAGAGTCTAGTAGGACCAGATTAAGTAAAATAAACTCAAAAAGGGCTGTCAGTATTTCTAGAGACAAAATGAGTATAAATCAGCATGGAGTCAATAGGCCCCCTGGGCCAAGATCAGAGGCAACCTGGGCCATGGATTAATAGTGGAAGAGCATTGTCTATAACACATTTGCTATGAGACAGTACAGAATCGGACATTCTGGCCTTTAATCACCAGGCTAGAGCAAGGACAAGTGATCCAGATTTAGTACTGTGTCAGCACGTTCTTATGATAAATGCTTCATTTACTAGGAATTTAGCTATCAGGTTACAGATGATAAAAATGACACTCGAATGCAAGGTCAAACCACAACATTTATAATTCCTGTCTATTAGCCAAAATACACAGTCCTAATTATCAAGATGAAAGGGGTAATTGTTTTCCCAAACAGTGCCTCAATCTCCAGTGATTTACAAAGTACTTTTACACACATCATCTTGTCACAGTGGTGTGTATGCCCTTGTTACACAGAGAGATTAAACTGGAAATTGTTTCATTTGCCAGTTTTAAGTATCTTCCTTTTCCCTGTGGGCGGTTTCTGTAAAGCCTGACAGATGTATTATCATCTGGCTCTTCCAGGAACATGACACCTCTAAAGAGGCGGACGAACTAGAACTGTCTCCGTTCTAACACCTTAGGCAAGAATCCTTCCATCTCTCCAAGTTTCAGTTTCTTCATATGTATACCATAGATATGTTGTCAAAATTGTGCTGATCTTTACCAACTAATAAGAAATGATAAGAATGAGATTTTTGTGGATATAGGACTTTAATACACAGTGAGAGGAATATAAATCAGCATGACTCTGCTGGTATTATGTAATAAAATTTAAAATGTACATACCATTTGATGCAGAAAATTTATATCCAGGAATCTATCCCAATGAAGTAGTTACATAAATATGCAATTATACACAAGATGTTCATCACAACTAGACAGAACCAACACGTCCACCAACATGAGGCCAGTTCAAAAAGACATGACGTACTCATGCAAGAGACTCTATGCATCCACGGGCAAGAATCGTATAATTCATATTTGTTGACTCAAATAGGAGCTCCATGACATATTTTCAAGACAAAAGGAATTACAAAGCAGTATGGTTGATATAATATCATTTATGTGTAAATCAAATAAATTCCAGATTCACTGTGATTTAATTCAGCACAGTATCACATTCACAGAAAGAGCCCAGCAACAAAAAGGCATTACAGAGCAGTTTCAGCCCTGGCTCTCCATTTTCAGGAAACATCAAAGAACCTACGATTCCTAACCCCCAGCACCACATCTTAAAATACTTCTGTGTCCCACGTCTTTAATCCTGCTCTCTAAGTCTCGCATCGTCCTGGCTCCCGAAGGCTTTCTTCTCCCCAATACTCTTTACTCTCAACCAAAGACCACGATGATACCCAAACAGAGCAGCCACTTCTCTTTCATCCCTCCTCTTTCTTTCTTATTTTTTTTTTCTTCACTGGTTACCACAATCCAAAAAATAAGGTGAAGAAAGAAGAAAATGCTAAGTGGACAAAATCTCCTTCCCAGAGAGTAGGAGAGAAGGGGATCAACTACGCATATACTACAATGTCTTAACCTGGTGGCAAGGGTAAAATTAATAACGTGATATCTACTGCATATATGCCTCTCATCTGCAAGGATGTTGCCACAGTTGTTAACGATAATTATCTCAGTTGGAATTTCCCTGTGAACTTCCTTCTAATTCTACATCTCTCCTTATGCCTCTTTGAGTTACTCGTGATAAACATGCTTCGTTTGTAATCAAAAACAAGAAATAAAGTCATGTCAACATGTAAGGAAAAAAGGTTGTACTGATGCTCACAAGGAACCACAGACTTGAGAAAAATACATAAGAACTTTAAATAAGTATTTTAAAAATATAAGTATTTTAAATAAATGCAGTTGGATTGTCTCTTCAAGTTTCCAACATTAATAAGCCCCATTATTTTGGAATTTTAAAAATTATCCCTACATGTTAGAGTTGGTTAATTTCTGAAGAACAGTCAAATACTCCCCTATGTGGCTTAATTTGTTGTTTTATTATCAATCAGCCCTGTTTAATTTGTAAGTGCACTGGGTTATGACTTGCACAGCATTTAATGACTTGCAAAATAATGTTAACTATTTTAAACTCATTGCGATCATTTTCATTCATGTGCTCTGGAAGTCATCATTTTGAGGGGGTCTCTTTGGAGAAGGAGTTGGTGTGTGTATATTTGTAAATATTTCAATTTCTCCACATCCACACATCCTGGTACCTCTTCCTAAACATATGGCACTTATTTTCATGATTCATAAGCCAGACAAATTTTCCTCAAAAATCAAGGTACTTGCCTGTGCGGTTCCCAACATTCTGACTCACGAATCTCCTCTTAGCTTGGGGAATTCTGAAGAGAAGTTTGTGACACTTCGCCATGGGGCGCAATCACACAGCTGCTAATAACGAGTGCCAGGTGGCGGGTGCTCCTTGTTCCTGAGAGGTGAGCTTGTCAGTCAGACTCCCCACCCGGAAATGTCAAATGGCACCCTTGCTTATGGCTGGAAATCCCATCCTGGGAGTTTCAGAAAGCAGAATTTGTCACCTAACAACTGTATTTACAGCTCGACATTTCTTCAGCATTACACCTAAATGTCTGAATCAATTCTAGTCACAGGCAACTTACAGCAAGTGTCTTTGTGAAGAGAAAAGAAATAACTGCTGTTCAAACATCCTAAAGGATCTCGAAACATTGGAGACTGATTGGAATGAGGCTTTAGCAGGCTGGCTGTGGAGCAGGACTTCAGGGCAGGGAAAGACCTAAAGTAAGTGGAAAATGGCTATTTGGCCCCTCAAGATATAAGCATCGGGAAGGGACTCTACACTTCTGTGATACTCTATAAATATCAAGTGAAATTTTCATACATTTAGCAGGGTATATCTGTTGGCTTCCTTTTATTCTGAAGAAGCTTATCTTTTTGTCCTTCAAAGAGTCACTTGAGTATCCCTCAGTGATGTGAATATGGAACTAGAACCAGAACTATGGTCTAACGGGACCCCTTTACCTCCCACTTTTTAGTGTGACCTGGGAAATATTGCTTCACTTTCTAGTAGGAAGTAAATTGACCTGCCCAGAAACCTAGGCCCTTCTACTCTTAAAGGAAGAGCTTGGTGGGGTTATCCCTTTCTGAGGGAAGCCTCCTCACACTTCCTTACTAGATGATTCTTGTATGTAAAATTTTCCCCTGTAGCACTCCATCATTACCCATCACAGTTGTGACCTTGCATTTACATTGTTATTCTTCGTTTAACATTTCAGTCCTACCCTTGGCTTTAAGCAATATTATCTGCAGGCCCAAGGTTCTCTTTGTTCACATTCCTAGTGCCTCACACAGGGTCTGACTCACATGAGCACTCAAAACATCCAGCACCTGTTGAACAAATAGATGCATGAGTTGAGAAGATCTTTTTAGAATAATACCAATCAAGCTGCGGGGACAGACAACATAACGAAATATTCAAATTAGAGTTAGCACCAAGGTAGAAAGACCTGAAGCCAGTACACAGGCCCTAGATTTGAGTTAGAAACAGAAAATGAGGTGGTTGTTTAATTCCTAAGATGTGGAAGATGCTAGAACTGGTCCTGATCCATTGTTTCTGGGGAGGCCTATGCTAGGACCTGGCTGGGTATATAACGAAAAAAAGAGAACCATCTCTACGGATGATAAAAAGGACCTCAGACTTATGGTCTAAAGTGATCTCAACTGAGCAAGGGACGGGAAGTGACCTTCCCTCTAAGTGACAGGAAAAGACCGTCAAAGCAGAGGTGTCACCCAGCACCACTTCCATGTTCCTGGACAGCATGTAGTGTTTAGCAACAAGAGCAGGCAGAGTCAAATCAATACACAAATTGCGCTCTACCTCCCTGCCTGCCTCTTCTGCTGGAGGGATGTAACAGGGCACCTCACCCCACGTGAGGTGCTTCACATTCAGTGGGCAGTATCCCATGGACTCTCACTTATCTTTCATTCATTTCACCTGAACCCACCTATAGGAGATTAGCACATACGAAAGTCACCACATGAAGGAACTGACATCGTTATAACTCAAAGGTCAGTTGGTTTGAAGCCAGTGCTACCCAGTATAAGCCAGGCCACCCTCAAATAGTAATTTGTAGCCTATATCCTGACACCATGAACTATCCTTGGAACAGAGAACTTCCATCTCTGTATTTCCAGCAAGGCCAGCCTCTGCTAGGAGCTTTCTTTCCTTTACCACCACTGTCTACCCACATGTCTCAGAACAAGACTGAATTTCTCCCTTGCCAACACTTAACAGATTCTAGGATACAAGAGAGCAATGGCATTAGAGCTGAAAGAAGAAGAGACTGAGTGTCTGGACTGTCTGTTCTTATAGCCACATAAGGACTTGTGTACCACACCCTAGGAACTTCCAGTGCAAGTTATTTCCACTGAAAACTAGGCAGAGAAACAGTCTTGTTACATAAAGACCAAATGATAACCTATCATTAGGCTCAGTCTGCCTCTCACCAGTGCAACCTCGTTCTCCATCTTATCTGTTATCATCCAAAAATACAGATTGAATCCCATCATCCTTTAGTTAAAAACCTCCAGATGATTCTCATTACCTGCAGCAGGGATCCCCAGTGCCCTGGCCATGGAGTACCAGTGTGGCCCATTAGGAAACAGACCTCACAGCAGGAGGTGAATGGCCAGTGAGCATCACCATCTGTGCTCTCCCTCCTGTCAGATCAGTGGTGGCATTAGACTCTCACAGGAGCACAAGCCCTCTTGCGAGCTGCGCATGCGAGGGGTCTAGGTTGCACGCTCCTTATGAGAATCTACTGCCTGATGATCTGAGGTGCAACAGTTTCACCCTGAAACTTCTCCCCAACTCCCTCGTGCCCCCACCACTTCACATTCTTGCATTTGTATTAACCATACAAGTTTTTAAAAATTCTTCTTAGCTATTTTAAGTATAAAATAGTATGTACTCAAAAGTCTCAACAGTATACACAGTACAAACAAAAAATATTATGTTTTCTCATCCTATCTCCACATCAGAAGTAAGTAGTCAATGCTTTACTATGGGGCCCTTCAGATCTTATTCTGTATATAAACTTGTACATGTGGGAGTTTCGTCATAACTTAGCAAACCAACTAATGCAAACCTGTCAAAAACATGTAGAAACAGACAGAAGAACATATTAATACAAAGAGAAAGCAATATATGTCTTCCTCAGTAAGCCATGTCCTTCTTTAATAAAAGAAGCATGTCTTGCTGTTTGGTAAATTCCCAGGGCCTAGTACAATTACAGGATAGGAGCTCACTAAATGTTATATAAACAAAAATATTCCGTTAGCAAAGATCAATCTTTTCTTAGTTTTAATGTATACCTGAAAAATATGCATTTTATGTGCCCATTGATACAAGGGACATTTGTCAAGCATGTGCTAAATGCTAGACATTGTGGCCCCTATGGCCATGAACTGGGGCAGGTATATACATAATGATGACAAACAGAGGTAAGGGCCACAAGAACATCGAAAAGGAAGTGCCACAGGCAATCAGAGGGAGCCGAGAACATTTCTAGAGAGCAGTGTAAGCTTAATATCAGTGACCTGCCAGTCAACTTTGAGGCGAGGGACAGATGGGACTTGATTGGTAGTATATAGTGATTTTCATGGCCAATTTTAGGTCATCAATGTAGTTAAGAATCAGCTCTCTTAAGCTAATGCAAGCCTTCTCCAGCACACCATTGAATCGGGGCATGCCAACCAGCCTTTTTGAACCCCCGTTTCACCCTCTGTCATTATGACCTTCCAATGCGGCACCATTTCAGCTACTATACCCCTCCCATGAACTCTGCAAGTGAAGCCAGGGATCCTTCGGGCTGTCTGGGCAAGGGGAGACTGGGAGCAGCAGAGAATCACTTCTAGACTTGATCAAGCTTATGGAAAACAGCCCTCTCCAGGGGCATATGCTTTACGTCTATCTTACTGGCCCTCAAAGCGTCCATTCCCCACTCTTTTCCCATTTACATGGCTTGAGCTGATGAGTTCCTCACCAATACTTCCAACCCAGTTTTGCTGAATGAGCCAGAAATCTCTCAGAAATAAACAAGAAAAGCCAGTGGCGATTGCATATTGTAAGCAGAGTTTGACTCTAACCAAGTTCACATCCCCTGAGATTTCAACCTGTGTATTTAGATATTGGATTTACAGTGAAATATAGGGCCTGGAGCCTGAGAGATGAGTCAGAGTGTATTTTAACAGGCATTGGACACATCCTAAGATTATAATTTTCTTTGAAGCCAGGAACAAAGTGTACCAGCTGTGCCATGAGAAATTATGATTTCGAGGTCCTGTTTTAAGAGAATCATATCATATACATTTCTAGAAGAGAGACTTTACAGGAATTAGTCCATATGAGCCCGAAATGTTTTCAGTAGGATTATAAAGCTCCACTGTTTATCACAAATCTTGAAAAATAAACACAACCAACAAAAAACTCACATCCACCTCTTTGGGAGTTTGAAGTGTGTTTTTCCAAGTAGGACATCAACCTACAATATTCTCATTCCTTAGACCTAGACTTGCAAATGAATGTGAGATTCTAATTTTACACTCAAAATAAACCACGAAAACCAGTAAGTCAAAAGAGCTCCCTTAGAGAATTAAATCATGCCTTCGAGAATCAGAACAAAGCGTGGGGAATTCTGGAGACAGAATTTAATCAAATCCAGTTAAAGTCAATCGAGCAGTATCTTTTGTTGTTTAAGAATATTAATGCATTATCCCTGAAAATTAACAGTACATTTATCCCACTCTTTCTGTGGAAGATTTCAGACACAGGGAATTATTAAAGTAATTACTGACATGAAAAAGAAAGCTGTGCTTTAAGATTAAGTGTAATGCATCAAAAACCAAAGGCTGAAGCAAGAAAACTCAGCACAAGAAACAGACCCAAGCAACAGATGAAGGCTAGATAACCTTTCACACATTCCAGGGCCAGCTACGGAACATGCCACAGTGCAGTCTCACAGGGCCTCACATTCACAGTGGCCCCATAACGCTCTGTGGTGATCATCTTGAAATTCTCCATTGTATCTTTGAATTTGTGTTTTTGAAATGAAGGCTAATTAGGCAATGGAGTGCATGCTGGTGGCTTGGAGCCTTAGTCCACAGGAGGGCTCATCTCCTGCCACTTCCATGGGGAGGATTCTCAGCCTCCCACTCTTCCACTCCCTGGTGCCAAAGGCCATGCCCAGCCTCCAATTCCTGGCCCTTCCCAGAATTGCTGCTGCCCTCTGGCCCCTGCTGAAGCCTGGGCACAGGAAGGGTCTGAACAGAACCAGTGTGTCTGGGCCAGGGCACGGTGTTGGCCAATCCCACCCTAGGCTGACAGCATCACTGTGCATTAGGAAGATGACTTGCATCTTATATTTCATAGGATGAATGGTATGTGTAGAATATACCAACCTCAGTAAATTCCAAGCAAATTCTGGTCCTTGGCAGTCTCTTTCACTCACTCAATCAATGTCTATTATGTGCCAGACATAATGTGAAACCACTCAGCATACATTTTGAAAGGAAGCTTAGGGTCTGATAGAAGAAAATGGAGAAGAGGGAGAAGTAATGTCAACACAGTGTTACAGTTGAGAAATAGGAAAGATACAGTAGCAGCTCAAAGAAGAAAGTGACCCACCCTAGGAACTTAGAGAAAGGTCAGAGAATTAACCTTCGTGGTGGAGTGGAAGTGGAAGTTTTCCAGGCATGGGCTTGGTGGAGTACTGGGGACAACTCGGGCAGAGAGGGCAGTAAGCAGAGACATGTCAGGAGAATCGGAAGCACATGCTTGGAGAACTTTCTAGGAACATGCAGTATTTTTCATCATGACTGAGAAGAGACCAAAAAAACGAAGGAAAGAAAGGAAAGAAGAAAGAGAGAGAGGGAGGGATGAAGAAAGAGACCAAGAAGAGAGAGGAAAGAAGGAAAGAAAGAGAGAGAGAAAAAGAAAGGAAGGAAGGAAGGAAAGAAGGAAGGGAGGAAGGGAGGGAGGAAGGGAGGGGGGAGAAGACAAAGAAAGAGACAGAAGAAGGGAGAGAAAGAGGAAGGGGGGGAAAGGAAGGAAAGGATACAAAAGGAATCAGGTTGCTACTGGTCTGGAGTTTGAGTGTGGAACTGGAATCCAAGAGACAGTCGGAAGCTACATTTAAAAATGGAAAGCCAGTGTACAGATTTTGGGAGAATCTGGATGGAAACAAAAGGCTAAGGTGCTCCGGAGTCTCTCTGAGCCCTTCAAGATGAAATCTAAACCCCTTTGGTGAGGTGCGTATCTGCTTTTGGTTTGGTTTGGCTTTGGTTTATTTGGGCTTGTCGTTTGTTGGTTTGTCTGTCTGTTGCTTAGCTGTTCTAGCTTCTTCTCCTCCTCCCTAACTTCTTGAAAAGTTGCCATTCCCCATTACGCATAGGTTTGGTGAGGTAAAGTCCAAGAATGAAACTGTTACTGTACTATATTTTCTAGTTCCCATTTGCTGGCGTTTTAGAACTCCCTTGGTTTCTGAGCACGGCCAAGCCCTTGTTCTCAAGCCTCTGATCAGACACGTGAGAAGCATGATGTTCTACTAACATTTTATGCCCAGATAAACCCCTTCCACTTCAGTGCCTTTCTGTCATTTTGACCATGTGTATTAATTTTCCATTGCTGCCATCACACATTATGCCCCACCCTTAGCAGCTTAAACAATACTGATTCATTATCTTCACAGGTCTCATTGGACTAATATCAAGGTGTTGGCAGGACTGTTGCTTCCTGGAGACTAGAGGGGAGAAGCCATTTCTCTGCCTTTTCCAGGCTCTAGAGGCTGCCCTTGTTCCTCAGCTCATGGCCTCCTTCCTCTATCTTCAGAGCCAGCCTTGGTGGGCCGAGTTCCTCTCACCCTGCTGCCTCTCTAGCTCTCTGTCGTTTTAATAAAGGCTTTGTTCTTTATAAAGAACTAATGTGATTAGATTATATCCACCTGGAAAATCCAGGATCATGTTTTTCTCTCAAAGTCTTAGATACATCTGCAAAGCCTTTTTAGCAATTTAAGGTAATATATTTGCAGGTTACTAGGTTTAAGGCTAGGACATCTTTGGGAGCCAGATCATCCCCTATATGAAGTGATTGAGCTTTGCATCATGACTGCAGGATGGTGACGTAGGATGCGTATTAATCTTATGCGTGAAATCAGAGTCATACTGTCCACTAATGTGATGCCCTAAGAAAAGCCGAGCATCATGTCTTCAGCATTGCCACCAAGAATGCATGGCCAGGGTCTGGGCATGGAGAATCACTGGACAGACTCAGACAGAGGGAAACTATACAGAATGAATGCAGAATTAAAGACAGAGTACACAAGTTAACACATCAAGGCCAGGGAAGATGGGGAAAGAATTAGGAGTGGTTTGGTTAGAAAGTGACTGGAGAGGTGACAACTAGATGCAGCACCTGATTCTGGAGTGTGGCCTGGGTTCAGAAAGGGAAAAAGGACATTACAGAGACCACGGAGGAAACTTAAATGGGGTCTGTGGATTGGAGAGTAATGCAAGATCAATGTTAACTTCTTTTTTTTTTTTTTTTTTTTTTTT
>CAUYOR010167602.1:0-25041 GCA_963573925.1 Callimico goeldii
CATGGTGAAACCCCGTCTCTACTAAAAATACAAAAAATTAGCTGGGCATGGTGGCGCGTGCCTGTAATCCCAGCTACTCAGGAGGCTGAGGAAGGAGAATTGCCTGAACCCAGGAGGCGGAGGTTGCGGTGAGCCGAGATCACGCCATTGCACTCCAGCCTGGGTAGTGAGCGAAACTCCGTCTAAAAAAAAAAAAAAAAAAAAGAATAATGATAATACTAATCATGAATTTTTGAGAGGATTAAAAGATAATTTTTTTGAAAGGAAGAGATGGTAAATTAAGGGGCTGGTACATGGCACAGATAAGCGGCCAATCAACAGTACCTGCTCTTGTTATTACTTTCCTTGATTTAAGGCACACAGGTGGGAAGGCACCTGCATAACAAAAGGCATAATTTATCAGTGTTCTCCTTCAGCTCCAGCCAGTGGGTGGCTGAAACCATCTTATTTCTTATCTCCTAATGATTTTATCAAGGCTTTGTTCTTTACTGATGAATGAATAACAGACTTCCTGCCTGAAGGCAGGTGCACACTTTCCTGGACTCTCAGTGCACTGCCAATACTCTATCACCTACTTTTAATAGTGCTGATGGCTCATATTTGTAGACACTGTAGGATTATGCAAACCATTTTCATATGCATTATAACTTTTATCCCCATAAGAACTTTGTGGGGCAGGGAGAAGAAAATGGTATTAATTCCCATTTTTTAGACATGGAAAATGAGACTTAGCAAGGGACAAAATTGCTACATAAGTGATAGTTTCAGGATCCGATCAAGCCTTCTCATTCAAAGGCTGGCCTTTCTCTGCTACACAGTCTGGTTCCCTAGGATGTCTTTTTCCATGTGCTGTAAGTCTCTGGAACTCAGCCTGCTTTTTCTTCGTCTGTGGATGAAAAACACCTGGCAAAATGAACGCCCACAGAGAGAACCCAGTAAATGTTAGCTGCAACTATTATTATTTTAATTTTTATTTTATTTTATTCTTTTTTTCTTTTGAGATAGGGTCTTGCTCTATTGCCCAGGCTGGAGTGCAGTGGTGTCATGTTGGCTCGCTGCAACCTCCACCTCTCAAGCAATCCTCCCACCTCAGTTCCCCAAATAGCTGTGACCACAGACATCCACCACCACGCCTGGCTAATTTTTGTATATTTTGTAAAGACAGGGTTTCGCCATGTTGCTCAGGGTGGTCTCAAACTCCTGAACTCAAGCAATCCACCTGCCTCGGCCTCCCAAAGTGCTGGGATTACAGTGAGCCACTGTGCTGGCCGTTATTTTAAGTTTTTTAGAGACAGGGTCTTGTTCTGTCATCCAGGCTGGAGTGCAGTGGCACAATCATAGCTCGCTGCAGCCTGGAACTCCTTGAGTTCCAGCGCGCTTCCTGCGTTAGCCTAGGTGGGAGGTACCTAGGACTACAGGTATGCACCGTCATGCCTGGCTAATTATTTCATTTTTATTTTTTCTAGAGACAGAGTCTCGCTATGTTGCCCAGGCTGCTCTGGAACTCCTGGCCTCAAATGATCCTTCTGCCTTGGCCTCTCAAAGCACTGGGATTATAGGTGTGAGCCACTGCACCTGGCCAATGATTATTACTGTGAACGTTTAAATCCCCAGTAGCTAGTCCATCTCTTTCTATCACCTTTGTCCTAGCGTGGCTCCAGGGTCAGATGTAGTCTATCTGGCTCCTAACTTCCTTGCTTCCCCCACCAAACAAACTGACAGGCCCTTTCTGTTTTAAGTGACTTGCTACTGATGTCTGTAAGAAAACGGAGAAGAGACAACAAAATTAATTTTATATATATGTGTGTGTGCCTCAGCTTCCCGAGTAGCTGGGACTACAGGCATGTGCCACCATGCCTGGCTGATTTTTGTATTTTTAGTAGAGATGGGGTTTCACCATGTTGGTCAGGCTGGTCTTGAACTCCTGACCTCAAGTGATCCGCCAGCCTTGGCCTCCCAGAGTGCTGGGATTACAGGCCACTGCATCCGGCCCCTCTACCTTTTTCTTTGCAATTTAAAATCAGGCTTATCATTAGGGTAAAATTTTATGTCATTAGCAAAACTGTCTGATGAGAACTTAAGAGAGAAAGCCACAGAAAACAAAAACTAATAAAAGTTACTGTAATTTCTCTGAGTTGTCCACTGTCCAAAGCAGCCACAGAATAAATAAGAAGTGGAACAGATTATGCATTTGATTTGCTTGAAATGCATTTTCCTTCTTTTCTAAATAAATATAAACAGAAGCAGTGGCTAACAGGGTTACTCACTGAGGGTGAGTGGAACCAAGACAGACTAAAAATAAAAAAACAACAATCTAAGTTCTCTGGTTCTTGATGGGTGTGCGAGCAGGGGAAGGCGGTGGCCAGCATGTAGGCGTGCTTATGAAGACAACAGCCTGTCTTCTCGTCAGAGTCCACTAGCTTCCGCCAGTGATGATGGGTTTATGGCTACCTACCAACTAAAAAACCCGACATAAGGAACAGAAACAGCAAGAACCAGAAAGGGGACTGGAAACAGATAAACACACACATCTCTTCAGATGAATCCACCTTTGTCTTTCCTGCTGTTTTGTCTTTTGTGGGCATATGTAATGTACCCTATCTATAATTATGTGGATATGTATTGGTAAGAGAATGAGGCAGCCAGAGAAAGAAGAGTGTCTGAGTCTTTTGGGACTTGATGGGAAAGGAAATTGGTGTTAGTAGTTACCGTTCCTTAAAGCCATCAGCTTTGTTTTTCAAAGTATGGTTTCCTGGTAAAGGATCCTTTGCCTGTAATGTGAGTGAATCACTCATCTTATTTTAATAAAAATGTGAACCAAATGATAGTGCTCTACATCCTGGGAAAAGACACAATAGTTCGGCTTTCTAAACCCTGATCCTTATCTTTCTCTGGGACTGGAAGGCATACAAAAAGTAAAGGAAAAAGATGAAAAATATCCAGTGGCATCAGGATGAGTCCACCCAACTTCTTTTATGCACAAGAATTCTGAAAGACAAAGTCTGGTCTTACTCCCTGGGGTTTGGTTTCCCCATCAATGGGTGGCCTTCCATTGGGCACCAACTCTGTGCCTCGATTTCTTCCTGTCATGCCTCACATGTAAATAAATGATCGAGGCTGATTAGACTAAGAAAAATATTTTTTATTTTAAAGTATATAAAAGATTGTACACCCTTTTGAATTTTGTCATGTTCATGTATGACCTATTTTTAAAATTAAGAGAACAAACACAAGTATGAACAATGAGAAGACATCAAACGATTTTTAAAAAGTAAGACCACTAAGAACTATTTGAAAATGCACAAACTTTTTAATCTCAATAATTGTGAGGGTGGCTTTTGGGTCTGACATTCTAGGATACTTTCATTGTCATTCTCTGTGGTTGAGGAAGTAGCACAAAGACCGGGTAGTGCATAATTTGTTTTTGTTTGTTTGTTTTTTGAGATGGAGTTTCACTCTTGTCACCCAGGCTGACATGATGTCAGAGGTTGCAATGGCATGATCTCGGCTCACTGCAACCTCTGCCTCCCAGGTTCAAGCGATTCTCCTGCCTCAGTCTCCCAAGTAGCTGAGATTATAGGTGCCTGCCACCATGCCTGGCTAATTTTTGTATTTTTAGTAGAGATGGAGGTTTCACCATGTTGGCCAGGCTGGTCTCAAACTCCTGACCTCAGGTGATCTGCCCTACTTGGCCTCCCAAAGTCCTGGGATTACAGGTGTGAGCCACTGCACCCAGCCATAATCTGACCATCGAGCACATAACTTGCTAGCAGAGTGGCAATGCTGCAAAACTCTCCCTCTACTCCCTATCTTGTTTTCCTGCTTTATCTCTTCTCCAGAGCAGTAACTGTATTACCTGTCTCCCCTGCAGAAGCTCCAAGAGAGCAAGGATTTTGACTTTTATTCATTGTTGGTTCCTAATAAGGACCCATTAGAGGATCAAGACTGCTGTGAAGAGTACATGAGATAATGCTTGTGAAGCTCTTAGAACTCACTGGCTGGGACAGAGAATATAGCTGGCAGACAGGTTTCATTTGCCTTGAAGTGAATTTTTTTTTTTTAAAAGATGGGGTTTCACCACGATGGCCAGGCTGGTCTTGAACTCCTGACCTCACGTGATCCACCCACCTCGGCCTCCCAAAGTGCTAGGATTACAGGCGTGAGCCACCGCGCCCGGGCTTGAAGTGAATTTTTTAAATTTCGAGGCAAAACATTAAGATATTTCCCATGATACAATCTAGATTTCAGAAGTCTCTCTTTTTTAGGAAAAATCAGAAGACATGGCAATGCTGGATCAGCGTTCCTGCATGACCACAATCAGGCCCGTTTGCCACTGAATAACACCTGTGCTTCTTACATTACCTGCCTGGCCAGTGTTGGCGTCTGAATTTTCAACCCCAGATGAGGAATTTCTCTTTGGATGCTTTTACAATAAAGATTTAATTCATCTGACGAAATGAGTTTAAGATGAAAATAAAGTACACGACCTTATGATATTAATAGGAAAGAGCAAAATAAAAATTGTTTTATAGGTTATGGTTCCATCTTTGCTTTAAAATTAAAGAAATAAAATAAAAATTTGCATAGGGAAAAGAATGGAAATACATCAACAGAGTTAACAATGGTAGTTAACTCTGTGTTTGGTGACTGTGGATGATGTGTGCTTTCTTGGAATCAGAAGAATAAAATTTTTTGGCTGGGTGCGGTGGCTCACGCCTTTAATCCCAGCACTTTGGGAGGTCAAGGCTGGCAGATGACTTGAGGTCAGGAATTCAAGACCAGCCTGGCCAACATGGCAAAGCCACGTTTCCACTAAAAATTCAAAAATTAGCTGGGCATGGTGGTGTGCGCCTGTAATCCTAGCTACTTCAGAGGCTGAGGCAGGAGAATTGCTTTAACCTGGGAGGCAGAGGTTGCAGTGGGCCAAGATCGCACCACTGCACTATAGCCTGGGCGACAGAGCAAGACTCTGTCTCAAAAAAAAAAGAAGAAGAAGAAGATTTATGTTTTAAAAGCCATTCCGATTTATGCTATGTAAATTATGTCTCAAAAAAGCTGTGAAAGGAAGGATGGCAGGCCGGTAGGCAGGAAACCATCCAGAGATGGTCAAGTGTGCGCCTTCCTTCAGAAACCCATTTCCATGTCCCTTGTTCTCAGTGGCTCCTTCCTCCCTCTCTAAGTCAGCTGAATGCCATTTAGTTCCTTTCCTACACCTTCTTTTGTCCATGATGAAAAGATAATCATCTTTTATAATTCTTTCCATGTTTTTGGATTTCCCTTACAGAGATGTTCAGGCTTACTGACGGGATAGTAAGGTTAGACACTCCTTCAAGTGAGGGCAGGAATGATAGGAAAAGCATCTATCAAAATAAGGGCATAGAACTGAATAGTTACAATATTCCCCATAGATCTCATTTTTCAAAAAAATTTTTTTTTTCCTTGAGACAGGGTCTTGCTCTGTTGTCAGGCTGGAGTGCAGTGGTGTGATCATAGCTTACTGCAGCCTCGATTTCCTGGGCTGAAGTGACCCTTTTGCCTCAGCCTCCAGAGTAGCTCCACAACTTAAGATGATTGCTTCCTCCTGGGAACAGTGCGTGGCAGAGTGGAAGGGCAGGCTTGGAACCCTGCCTTGACTGTGCCAGACTACCTCACTTGAACAAGCTACTTACTCTAAGGCCTCAATTTCTATGTCTGTAAAAAAGAGTTAATAATCAATTGCTATTTACTTGAGAGCAAAAGGCCAGACCTATAAGCCCATGATTCCCAAGGCTCTTTAAAATTGTGAAGTCATAGAATGGATCAACTTCCAATGCTGAGAATAATGGAATTTTTTTTTCAGGTATCTGTACCCCACACAGTAATATCTAGTCAATTTAAAACTTAACTAACAGTCAATGTCAGATATCTAAATGTCAGTAAGTCTCCAAGTAGGCAAGAAGATTTCATGAAGTCCACATACAAAAGCTTTTGTGTGGCTAACTTACAGCTTCCAAGACATGCTGTGATGATACTCAGTTTAACAAGCTTGGTCACTAGTTTCTAAGCCCAATACAGATTAGACAGGGTAAACAGGGAGAGGAATAAGAATTATAATTAGGCATCAACTACATGACCAACAGAGAGGCAGAAAAAAATATCTAAAATACAATCTGGATGCATTTAGGGTACATTTCAGCTGGTCCTGAAGGCAATAATGTTTTCCAGCGGAGTAAAATAATTTATGATTACAAAGATGATGCTCAGATGCCTTGAGGAGTTAAATTATATAAGATGGCAGGGAAGACCACTGTATACATATCATATATATTTTAAAAAGATTTCCATGTAAATTCTATTAAAAACAGCAAAAAAGGTCGTTCCTAAATTTAAACTATAAAATAGTAGGCTTGTAAAACTGTAAAACTCTTCTGGGTCTTTAGATATTGACTGCCTCTAAACCATTTATTGATCGCTGCTTCTGCACTGCCTCGTGCTGTGATATGTTTTTAAGCCGCTATACTGAGTGCTGTGTATCATTATTCTCACTGAATGTCTCGCAACAGTCCTGTAGGGCAAGTACTGTCCCCATTTTACTTGCAGACACAGGGAGGTGAAGTAATTTGCCCAGTTACATAACCAGCAAGTGGTAAGCACATTTGGGCTTTGAATCATGGATCTGCCAGATTCCAAAGTGCATGCTTTTACGTCTTCCACTATTTATTGATGGTTGAATTACTGATTTATTTGTCTGCCCCATCACCACCCCATCATTGTTCTCAGCATTGGAAGTTAGTCCACTTTGTGACTTCACAACTTAAAAGAGTCTTGGGAATCACAAGATCATCGATGAGGCCTTTTGCTCTGCGGTAAATAATTGATTATCTCCATTTTACAGATGAAGAAACTAGGGCGTAAAGAGTGAGTGGCGTGCTCAAGTGAGGTAGTCTGACTGAGTCAGTGCAGGGTTCTAAGGTCCTGTCAGGCCGGGTCTTGAGGGTAGGGACTCCATCTCACTTGCTTGTACATACCACAGGGACTGGCACACAGTACTGGCAGTTAAAAAATGTTCAATGAATTTTATCCCTGTGCCTTCCCAGACAGATGTGAAACCCTAAAAGCAATGTAGTATATCCCCAAGCATCTCAATATATGAGCATGAATCATCTGTACCCCAAACCCACAGAAGCAAAATCAGAATCCTTCGGGTCAGGGAGTGAGAACTGACATTTAATTAAACAGCTCAGGTGACTCTTAAGATTGTCTTCATGGTTGAAAGTACGTTTTTTGGAGTCAGTCAATCCTGGGTTCATATCCCAGCTCCACTAGTTATTAGACAAATGATCTGGGGCGAGTTAGTTACTTAAAATTTTGTGAGCTTCGATTCCATCATCATAAAAATGAGGATAACAGAAGAACCTACCTCATGGGTTTTTAAGGGACAAAGTTCATTCGTTTAATAGATATTATGTAGCATCTATTATGTGCTAGATATTATTTTTTAGGTGCTTAGGATACATTAGAGAACAAACAGACAAGCTCTTTGCCTTTGTGGAGCTCACCTTGTAGTGAGGAAGACAGTTAATGAATGATAAAGAAAATAAACAAATAGGCTGGCGCGGTGGCTCACACCTGTAATCCCAGCACTCTGGGTGGCCAAGGCAGGTGGATCAATTGAAGTCAAGAGTTTGATACCAGCCCAGACAACATGGTGAAACCCTGTCTCTACTAAAAATACAAAAATTAGGTGGGTGTGACGGCGCACGCCTGTAATCCCAGCTACTCAGGAGGCTGAGGCAGGAGGATCACTTGAACCTGGGAGGCAGAGGCTGCAGTGAGCTGAGATAGGGCCACTGCACTCCAGCCTGGGCAACAGAACAAGACTCAGCTTCAAAAAACAAACAAACAAACAAACAAACAATATAGGAAGTTAGTGATAAGTATAATGGAAAAAAGAATACAGCAAGTCTGATTGGGAATATGCAATGGTACTGGTGGTTCCATTTTATGCACAGTGGTCTAGTAGGTTTTGTGGAGAAAGTAACACCCAAGCAAAGATTTGAAGGAGGTTAAGGAGTAACTGATACAGACATCTGAGGGAAGAGCATTCCAGGCAGAGGGAAGAGCCATTGCAAAGTCTTAAAGAAGGAGTGAGCCTATTGGGTAAGAGGAACAGCATGGAAACCAGCATGGCAGGAGCCAAAAGAACAAGGGAGAAAGGAAGAAGACATGAAGTTAAAGAAATAACGGGCCAGTTCATGTACATGGGCTTTTAGCTCTACAAGCAAAGATTAAATGAAATATTCATAAGTGCTTAGAATAGTAAAATAGTACATAGAAAACATTTACTAAATGGCATCTACATCTGTATCGACATGAAAATCTTCTAGTCTCTAAGCAGAGCTAGTCTGGAAGAGGTCAGGCTGCAGGGACTCTAGCACCATTTATGTACTTTGGTGGGGTTAGAGAGTCCTTCAATTTCTAAAAGTACAAAAATCAAACAGATCAAAGGCCTAGGTGATCCGCAGCAGCAAGCAGAGATGGCTAATTCTCTGCAGGTGCTCAGAAAACGGAACTAACAGAGGCATACAAAGTCAACACAGCATCAATAAAAGACAGGCAAGGAGTCGGGTGGGGAGTGGGGTGGGCTTGGCTAAGGGTTGAAACCAACAGGAGAGTTGTTAGCAACCTAAGAGAAAAAGCAGTGGAGCATGAACATTACCTGCAGCAGTCAACACCCATTCTGATATCAATGCAACCACAAAGTCATGATAAAAATGACTACAAACTGCTGGGGAGTCAGCCAGGAAGCCCAGCAACATGAATCCACTTGTATGGGGGAAAACAAATTAAGAGATTCAGGTAAAACTATTCCCTTTCCTGGTGGAGGCTCTTTAATCTTTAATATCTCTCTCTTGACACTAGGCACAGATCTTGCCCCAACAAGACTAAGGAAAACTTCTGAGAAGCTAATAATTCTCGTTTGGGTGAAGGACTCTTGAAGAGACGAGTGCCATGTGTCTGCCGGACTAAAAGATGTGTTCTCTTGGTCACACTGTCTGACGCCTGGGGGATCAGGGCTAACCAACCTCCATGGCTTTCACGACTGAAGGGGCTGCAGGGCCCTGGAGCTGCAGACAGGAATGCAGTCTTTTTGGGAACTGGAGGCAGGCGAGAATATAATAATGGGTAGATGAAGATACCCAGGCTGGGCTTTAAACTGTGCCAGTTTCTTCTGGCATCTGCAAAGCCAGGCACTGTCCAATGGAAATCTGGAAGTGGGCATCCTTTGTGGTATCAATTATGCCAATTTGGCCAGGAAGTTTGTAGTACTTGGTCTCTATGACTTAACCTACTCAGTAAGGAGCAGTTTAGTCAGAGTCAGAAGAAATGAAGAGCGACTTGATCTTATCTTTGACTTAACATATTCAATTTGTAATTTAAGACCATTATCAAAATCAGTGTAAGAAATCATGTCTTCTCATTCCATTCCTCAAACTCTCTGTCTGCCTTTACTAGTTCCTGATAGTAACCATGGATATTTGCTCTAGAAGTTCTTAATTGCTACATTCTTACCTACATATTTAGTCAATATATTAAGTGTCAATGGTATGCCAGGGACTGTGCAAGGTTCTGGGGAAATAGCAAGGTATAAGACAGATATAAATTCCTATTTTCATGGTACCTACATTCTAGCATGTATGCGTGGTGGCAGTGGTGGGGGAGACAGACAATAAAAGTAACAAAGAAATAAATACTTTTAGGAAGTGAGAAGAGCAATGACATAAATCAGGCAGGGTGGTGTGATACGCCTGAGACGGCTGGGCCAGGCTCATCTTTGAGAAGGTACCTTTGAGCTGAGAACTCACCAGATGAGAAGGAGCCAGCCAGGCAATCTGGGGAAAGATGGAAGGGCAAAGACTGGGAGATGGGAACCAGCAATGAGTGTTTTGCTTCCCGCTTCACCATTCTGCACACAAATGCTATTTCTCTGTCTCTGGTGTGTTGCAATCTGTTAAAGAAATTGCTCTATGACGCCTGGGAAGGGAATAATATCAAATGAAACAATTCCAAGCCTTCCCAATTACTGGAGTTACATACTGCCATGTGGGAGGGTGGGAACACTGAGGAAAGATAAGGCAAGGGCTGTGGAAGCTGCCCCATGCTGTCCCATTTCACTACTGTGGTTAACTGGCAAAGGAGTCCCTGTGAATGAGTGCAGGACGGCCACATCGCAGCACTGTTTCACACATCATCATTTCAAGTCACCGACTGACAGGATTTAGCACTCTGTGTCTGGCAGCAACCAGCAGCGAAGCAGAGAGAATTCCACTGGATTATCCAAAGCATCTGACCCGCAAATGAGGAGTGAGGAGAACATTTTTAAAAAACAACTCTTGAGTGGTTCAGTGAGTCAATTCGACATCGAACAGAGACACACAAACATCCAGCCGCCTCTGAGGCAAAAGGTCAATTTCTTCTGCTTGTCCTCGATCTTCAGAATCCGTTATTGATGTGAGCTCTGTCCCTCATTTTTCTAGCCAAAGGGGTAGATGTGAAGCAGAGACAGGCTAGATAGGGTGTTGTGGGACAACACACCATTGTCTGAATTCAGGGAGCATAATGGCTGCAGTGGACGAGAGCAGACTCAGTGGGAGAGGCTCGGGGAACATCAGAAGTGCAGGGCCTGTCCTTTGAATATAAAGTCTGGCTAGATCAGCTTTTCAGCAAAAGAAGCTAACACCTGCAGTCAGCTCTTTATCTCTGGTGAGCCCATCACAGATCCCAGCTTTAGGATGGGGGCTAGAATGAAGGGAAAAAGCAAATTTCCACCCTGTAAGAAGTAGGCTGGGTGCGGTGGCTCCCACCTGGCATCCCAGTACTTGGGAGGCGGAGCTGGGTGAATCACTTGAGGTCAGGAGTTCAAGACCAGCCTGGCCAACATGGTAAAACTCCTTCTCTTCTAAAAATGCAAAAATTAGCCGGGTATGGTGGTGGGCCCCAGTAATCCCAGCTACTCAGGAGGCCGAGGCAGGAGAATCACTTGAACTCAAGAGGCCAAGGTTGCAGTGAGCTGAGATCGAACCACAGCACTCCAGCCTGGGTGACAGAGGAAGACTCCATCTCAAAGAAAAATAAAAAAAGTAGATAGTACTGAACTGTCCCACCCTTGTGGGTTTCTGAACTTTCTAATTCTCCATCAAGTCCTGAGACACTCCCGCTCCTCAGCCTTCTCTCCTCCAAGCCCTTCTCGCACAGCTGTGAGGTATGATTTACTAGATGGAATGTGTTTGCAAAATCTGTTTTGTTCACTGGAACATGTTTATCAAGAAAGAAAGAAAAAAAAGCCTGTCCCTTTTCACTATTTAGTTTTTGGTGACTGCCTTCTGGGATCTGGAACTGGATAAATAGATGGACTTCACAGAAGGAATCAGGCTAAGCGCCAGGGTGTGTATATATATCTTAGTCTCACTGTATATATGGCAGATAGCCCTGGTCCAAACAACTGTGCTGGTTTTGGAGGGAAGTGAGGGGACAATGTCTTCTGGATGACAGTGCTCCCACTGCACCAAGGTGTACCTCCCTGGTGGTGCTTTGGGCTATAGGATGCCAGATAGAGTCTAGATTTCTAACCTCAGATATATGACCCTGATTTCATTCTCTGGCCTCTGGCTGTGGTAATTAAGGGTTGTGCCAGATCTCAAACTATTGCTTATTATTTGTACTGGGTTTGATATGAACGAGTGTCTACAATGTGCTGAGTGTCTGCACTGTGTATAGTGAGAGTAGTACCTTTGCCATATACTGGATGCCTCTGTATTTAGGGGATGCCCAGGAGGGGTATAGGCGTGTGTGTGTGTATGTGCGTGCATGCACGTGCATGTGTGCACACATGCAGAAGTTGTGGAAGGCCTGGAATACAATATTTGCCCGGCCACAGAGAAGTATCACTGCTGGGGGACAAGGCACAGTGATCCCTCATGTGCAGCACGCTGCTGCCCCAGGGGAACTGTAGTGAGCAGTTTCCCTCCTAATTTTTTGCCACCTTCTCCAGTATAATTCTTCACTGCAGGGGGTGGGGGTAGAGGAAGTAACTCTTTCCTAATTCAATATGCTTCAATTCCCAGGTATGAACAAACTTCAGAACATTTCAGGAGAATCTTCTAAAAGAAAAAACACATTCATTTCCTTCACAGAGTAGGGTTCAGGTGGATGTCTCCTTTCCTCCTGGACAAACTCCTTGAAAACAATCATGAAAAAAAAAAAGACAATACTGTCTAAACAGGAGAGTGGTGCCACATGGAGGCAAAAAAAGAAAACAACTCCCTGGTATAGAGTAGACTACATTCATTAGGTTCAGGTAGCACAAAAGATCAAAAGACAAGCACATTAAATAATTAGACTCCAACAGATCAAGGTGCTATAGGTAATGGGACCTCATAAGAACAGAACAAAAGATCCTGTTTCTAACAAAGGCTCTGCAGACCTTTATACCACAGCGAGCACTGAGTGAGAGGGATGCTGCCCAGGAAATGAAAGGACTCAATCGTTCCTCTTCAGTGAGCGGAGCCCAGGAGGAGTGTTCCAGGGCGCTCTCACAAACACTCTTTAATAATACCATCCAGAGCCTTTGATTGAAGGAACATGCTGAAGAATAAACAGCCTATTAATCTGTGTGCCTGAGTATACAAAGCAGCAATGAACTAACCCCTTGGCTCTTGCAAATATCCCGACTGCACACCATCCGCTGCTCCCCTGCACAGCTCAGCCCCTCCTTCCCATCCCTGCATGCAATTTGCCCCTGGAAAAGCTTCAAGGTTTGGGGATCCTGATGGTTTCATCTAAGGATGCTCAGGCCAAACCCAGGGTGCAAAGAACGGGAAACAGCGTATCCTTGTTTGGACATAAGAAGGCACAGCCATGTGACCAGGCTCAAATGAGAACTGTGTGGTAGTGCGACTGGGTGAGGAGACAAAGTCATCAGTCTCCCTCTTTCTGAGCCAAGTTGACAGCCACAGGCCTGGGAAAGGAAGGCCCAGTTTCAATTGCTTCCTAGTCTTGGTTACCTTGGTGGCAGGAAGGGCTCCTGCATGGGTGGGCTTTGGGTGCCATTCTGTGGAAACATTCCTGGGCGTTTTGCCTAGGTAAAAATTACCAAGTAAGTTCCCTGAGTTTTCTTTTTCTTTCTTTCTTTTTTTTTTTTTGAGATAGAGTCTTGCTTTATCACCCAAGCTGGGGTGCAATCTCAGCTCACTGCAACCTCTGCCTCCTGGGTTCAAGCAATTCTCATGTCTCAGTTTCTTGTGTAGCTGGGACTACAGGCGTGTGTCACCATGCTTAGCTAATTTTTGTATTTTTAGTAGAGATGGGGTTTTGCCATGTTGGCCAGGCAGTTCTTGAACTTCTGGCCTCAAGTGATCTGCCTGCCTTTGCCTAGGTCCCCAGAGTTTTCAAGGAGAAAAACAGAAGAAAGAGAAGTAGCTGTTTCACTCTCATCCTTTCACTAGAAGTCCTTCTTTACAATCAGGTGTAGCTTTTGTGATAACAACAATTTGATTGGTTCTTCCCATCCCCAAGGAAATCACAGATAAAGTATAATGATAGTACTTTAAGTAATACACCAGGCGTTCAGCTGTTGAAACAATGTAATTGAGGCTAGGATCATAGGCTCAAATCAGCCAGAGTGGCTTCTCTGTGTCCCATGGTCACTGGCCTCACGCAGTGTGTGGTTAATCATAAGAGGAACTAGTGTGACAAGGTGGATAAATCAGTATCATGGCTATCAATATGTGCTGGCTTGTGCACACACACACATATTCTCAAAGCCTAATCCCTCTGACCCCAAATTTATATATCAAGAATAACATATTTAATGAAGGTTTCGGCACTTGTACTTAAAAAATTAATTCTAAAGTCTTCTGATTCTACTTCCAGGGAACTACTTTGTGTTTAGTCCCTCGAAACTGGAGAAGGACACACATCTTTGACAAGAAGGAGCAGCCCAAAAGCTTGGATTTCATGTGACTGACTCTGAGATGCCACAGAGGGTAGCAGGAGCATGGGCTCTGCAGTCAGTCAGTTCTAAATCTGAACTCCTCTTCTGCCACTTCCTGATGTGTGATCTTAGACCCATGACATCAAATCAGTGAGTTTCAACTTCCTCATCTGTAAAATGGGAATAGCTTCATGGGATTTTTTGTTTGTTTGTTTTGAGATGGAGTCTTGCTCTATAGCCCAGGCTGGAGTGCAGTGGAGCGATCTCGGCTTACTGCAACCTCCGCCTCCCCAGTCCCAGTTCAAGCAATTCTCCTACCTCAGCCTCTCAAGTAGCTGGGATTACAGGCACGAGCCACCATGCCAGCTAATTTTTTTGTAGTTTTTAGTAGAGACGGGGTTTCACCATGTCGGCCAGTCTGGTCTTGAACTCCTGACCTCGTGATCTGCCTGCCTCGGCCTCCCAAAGTGCTAGGATTACAGACATGAGCCACTGTGCCCGGCCCCCTTCATGGGATTATTGTAAGGATTACATAACAAAAATGTTTAGTGCCATGCCTAGGACACAGTAAGTTGTTCAGTAAATGACAGCTGTACTTACTGTTTCTTTTAATTAAAAAAAAATTTTTTTTTCAGAGATACTGTTGCCCATGCTGGAGTACAGTGGTATGGCCATGGCTCACTGTAGCCTCACACTTCTAGGCTCAAGTGATCCTCCCACCTCAGCCTCCTGAGTTGCTAGGAATACAGGCACATGCCACCATGCCCAGCTACTTTTAAAATTTTTATTTATTTATTGTTTTTGAAAGAAGTCTCCCTATTTTGCCCAGGTTGGTCTGGAACTCTCGATCAGGTGATCCTCTCACCTCATCTTCCTCAAGTATAGGGATTACAGGCATGAACCACCATGCCTGTAACTTTAACATGAGCTCGTTACTCTTTGAATCCTCAAATAATAGGCACAGGGACTTACTTAGCGGTTGGCACATGAGCTACATGAAATGGGAGTTTCTTCATTCCTTACCAAGCTGAGCTTAGAAGATCCTCAGACCGTCCTTCACTACACTGGAAACAAGTGTTTGGGTTATCTGGGGTAACTGATGGAAAAGCAATGAGAGATCAAACCCTGGTACTCTGGAGCTTCAGTTTTGACTTGGGAATTGCAGACTGACCTGGAATATTCCCACCCCAGATTCTGGCTTAGCAGATACAGCCTTTTCCTAGGCTTCCACCTGTTGAGACAAACAGATATAATCTGAACACAAGAGGGGCTTGCAAGCACAGATCTGGTATCAGACTGCCTTACCCTGCAGCATTCCTGGGGTCATAAAATGACAAACATTTCAACAGGCTGGATCTATCCCTTCCTGCCCTGTAACTAGGGCCTTATGAAACTGCTTCTTGTGATTAGAGCCATTGGTACCTCCCACCAAGGCTGTGAGGTGGACTTCATTAATATTGATGAGCTGCAGCTCGTTAACCTCATTTGATGTTTATTTACAACCATTCTTCTCATATGCTAATGAGTGACACTGGGCTCTTCAGATAGAAAGGAGAGAACTGGACCCTCTCTGCCAGCATCTCCTTGGCAAACTCTTGTCCCTTGAAACAGAAGTTTGCACAGAGAAAATGAAGCCAAATGGAGGGAATGCAGCAGCGAGGACAAAATGATGAGAAAAGAATGTCTGCAATGTAATGGGGGAGAGAGAAGCCCAGCTGCCGGGGCCACAGTGGGACTGAGGTTTGGTGTTACACCCACCCAGTGGCTAACAAAGAGAAGCTGAAGGGCAGGGAACTGAGGAACTATGAATAGGACAATGTGTGAGATTTTGGAATTGGAGTAGGGGGGTGGAGATGAGTGGGCCCCATGAGTGTCAGGGAGCTTGAAGGCTTCTCTAGGATTCATTCCACTTTATTCTGTGATCTTAAGAAATCAATAGGCAGGGAACAGGGGTAGACTTCTTTAAGGCAGTTAAATGCCCATAGCAACTAATGCTTATCAAATGCCTGGCTTGGAGAAAGAGTGCTCATTGTCCCACCATGAAATGGCTAAGCAGGGAGAAATAATCTCTGATTCTCTTTATAGGTTTGTATATTAAAGAATAGGATGATTAAGCAAGGAAGCATCAGAGACTGAGGAAAAAAATGTATTTTTAAATATGGCCATTACCGGGCACAGTCACTCATGCCTGTAATCCTAGCACTTTGGGAGGCCGTGGAGGGAGGATCACTTGAGCTCAGCAGTTTGAGATCCTGGACAACATAGTGAGACCCCATTTCTAAAAAAAAAAAAAAAATTAGCTGGGTGTGGTGACACACACCTGTGGTCCCAGCTACTCAGGAGGCTGAGGCACAAGAATCACTTGAACTAGGCCAGGTTCGGTGGCTTACACCTATAACCCCAGCACTTTGGGAGGCCGAGGCGGGCAGTCACCTGAGGGTGGGAGTTTGAGACCAGCCTGACCAACATGGAGAAACCCCATCTCTACTAAAAATATAAAATAAAAAGTTAGCTGGGTATGGTGACACATGCCTGTAATCCAAGCTACTCGGGAGGCTGAGGCAGGAGAACTGCTTGAACCCAGGAGGTGGAGGTTGTGGTGAGCTGAGATCATACCATTGCACTCCAGTCTGGGCAACAAGAGTGAAACTTCGTCTCAAAAAAAAAAGAATTGCAGGAGGTGGAGGTTGCAGCGAGCCAAGATAGCACCACTGCACTCCAGCCTGGGCCAGAGTGAGACCCTGTCTCAAAAAAAAAAAAAGGCCATTCTATTGTTTCAGGGCTGCTAAGCAAAACAAAGGTCTCTTCCAAATTCCGCAGTATGTAGCAAGTCCATTTGGGGTCATCCCATCCATTCTGAGTGTATGAAAGAACTAACAAGGCATGAGAAAGGGGGAAGGAAAATTATGTTGGATATATGAAATTTACTAATACCAGCAGCAATAGCAAACTCAAAATTTCTTAAGTACATCAGTATCAATTCCTGTCAATTTTCTTGACTTTGATGCTGTACATTTCTTTTTTTTTTTGAGACAGGGTCTTGCTTTGTCATCCAGGCCAGAGTGCAGTGGTGTGATCTCAGCTCACTGCAACTCCTACCTCCCAGGCTCAAGTGATCCTCCCACCTCAGCCTCCCAAGTAGCTGTGTGCTACAGGTGTGTGTCACAACACCAGGCTAATTTTTTTTGTGTTTTTTTGTAGATAGGGTCTCACTATGTTGCCCAGGCTAGTCTTGAACTCCAGAGCTCAAGTGATCCTCCCACCTCAGCCTCCCAAAGTGCTGGGACTATAGGCGTGAGCCACCACACCCTGCTGATGCTGTGCACTTTACATTACTATTTAGACAGTTATTCCCTTCCTACCTTCCCAGCCCACACCCTCTCCTTTCTCCCGATCTGGCTTTTTTTTTTTTTTCTGTGAGGCGCTTTGAAGATCATTCCTACCCTTGATGTGCCTTTCTTTAAGGCTAAAGAGGCAAGAGAAAAAAGAAACCTCTTACCTTAAAGTCTTAACCACATTTTAAAGTGCAAAGTATTGGTTCTAACAGGTAGATTTTATGTTTGTTTGTCTGAAATCATTATTCCTTAGGGTACAAATTTCATTTCTTTCAAGTTTTCTATGAACTCAGTTCCTCTCTGACTGAAGGAATAATCAATAGCAAGTGGTTTTAACCTGACAGTGTGCAGCTGGCCCATCGTTAGGGACAGACACAGCTGAAAGAGTAACTGACATCTATTTATGCGCACGTTCTAGACTTCAGAAATGTTTCTCACTCTTTTTTCATTATCACCCTCCTAGCTTTTTAGACCTTTTTTTCTGTTTGTTCACTCCCCATGAAATTTTGATATCGTGAACATATTATCTATTTATTTTTTGAGAGCCACAAACCATTGTAATATCTAATTTTTTTTTTTTTTTTAGACAGAGTCTCACTCTGTCACCCAGGCTGGAGTGAAGTGGTGCAACCTTGGCTCACTGCAGCCTCTGCCTCCCGGGTTCAAGCAATTCTTCTGCCTCAGCCTCCTGAGTAGGTGAGACTACAGGCATGCACCACCATGCCCAGCTAATTTTTTTGTATTTTTAGTAGAGATTGGGTTTCACCATGTTGGTTAGGCTGGTCTCGAACTCCTGACCTTAGGTGATCCACCTGCCTGGGCCTCCCAAAGTGCTGGGATTATGAGCGTGAGCCATCACACCTGGCCTAATTTTTTTTTTTTTTGCCTCCCGAAGAACCAGTTTTTGTTCCCTTGGAGGCCTCAATTGCCTCAATTGAGGAGGCATGTTCTAGAAGCTTTTTTAAAAAAGTAGATCCATCTGATTGACTGTGTTCCAGTATTGAACCTAAGATTCTCCCAAAGTGAACCATGAAACACAATTACACTTCTGTTCTGATTTTTTTTAAAAGAAAGAAAGACAAAAAAGACATCTTTGTGCCTATCTAGTTACTAATAGTTATTCCAAAAAAAGAGATCAAAATCCTTTTTTTCCCAGACTGGACCTGACCTATCCACAGAATAAATGGCTTACTTACTGGCAGTAGATTGGCTTTTTACAATAATCCTATTTGAGTGCCAGAGAGGTAATAGATTGTCAAGCCCCTCAGGGACCCCCAAATCATTCTCCTAAAAGTCAACAATGTATTCCCTTGTAAGAGGAGCATTAAGTTCATTATCTCATTAAACATCTCTCAAACGCCAGAGGAAGGTAGTGACTGCTGTTACTATTCCCCTTTTACAAGCCGAGAAATCATGATTTGAGAGGTTAGGCAGCTTAATTTAGGTCACTGGCACTGATGTGTCTTCATATAAATATCTTCTCTGTCAAACAAGGTCGCTCTGAGGATTTCTCGACCTGATGTCTTCTGATTCCTACTTTAATCTAGGATCATGGACCACTGCTTGAGAAAAGTTGATAAAGGTTGTTCTGCTTCTGCCAACCCCTTCTGTCCTTTTGACAGTAAAAAAGCAAAAGAAGGTGCTAACAGAGTCTCTAAGAATTGACTGATAAAGAGAGAGGACATGAACTCAGACTATTCTAATGGTTACTGTTTCATTAGCAAATGGCTTTAAGTGGTAGCAAAGAATGCTGTATAGGGAGGTATGCAAGTTGTTTTGTTTTTTCTAAGGTGAATATCACTATCTGTGTAGGGTTCAGATGAGAGGCTATTAAACTATGGTCTGCTCCTCAAAAGATACAAAGACCCAAATCAAGACCTCCCACAAACAGTCTTCAAGTAACATGGGAAATTCATATTTTATTTTGTAATCACGGGAACTGACCACATCTTAAAACTATACATACTTGAAACACACCATAAGTGAGTGAGAATTAGAGGTTGGCAAGTCAAATAAAAAATACTACCTAAAAGGGCTCTTCTCTGTAAACTAGCCTCAGGCTCTTTTAATTATCTCAATCAAATCAATGTTAAAATTCCCTTGGAATGAGGCCAAAGTGGGTGGATCACCTGAGTTCAGGAATTTGAGATCAACCTGACCAACATGGTGAAATCCCATCTCTACTTAAAAAAAAAAAAAAAAATTAGCCAGTGTGGTGGCAGCACCTGTAACCCCTTATCCCCTTGGAGCAGTCCCATGGTTTATCACAGCTACTCAGGAGGCTGAAGCAGGAGAATCACTTGAACTCAGAAGGTGGAGGTTGTAGTGAGCTGAGATCGCGTCACTGCACTCCAGTCTGGGTGACAGAGGGAGACTCCATCGCAAAAAAAATAAAAAAGAAAAGAAAAAGAAAAAGAAAAATTTAACTTATTTATTCTAAAGAGTGACTTCAAGAGGTAACTTATCTCATGCTGTCAAGATCTGTACCTAACCTATTCCTTATGAAAATCTATTCTATTAATAACAAAAGCAAAGAATTTCAGAGAAGGTTATTCTGCAATACTGCTTAGGAACCCAGCATGGAATAACATTATCTCTTTTGTTTGTTTGTTTTTTGAGACAGTCTCCCCTTGTTGCCCATGTTGGAGTGCAGTGGCATGATCTTGCCTCACTGCAACATCCACCTCATGGGTTTAAGCAATTCTTGTGCCTCAGCCTCCTGAAGAGCTGGGGCTATAGGCACACACCACCATGCCAGGCTAATTTTTGTATGTTTAGTAGAGACAGGGTTTTGCCATGTTGGCCAGGCTGGTCTCGAACTCCTGGTCTCAAGCAATCCACTGCCTGGGCCTCCCAAAGTGCTAGGATTACAGTCAGGTGCCAACACACCTGGCTTGAATAACATTGCTAATAAATTTGCCTTCATGTGTGACTTCAATTCTTCCTACAGCAATGGAAGTTCATTTCCTTTTTGTTTGAAGAAATGGAGATAGGCTGATGATGGGTTAAAGCCTTTATTTCACAATGTCCAGAGCCAACAGATATACCCCAGATCAATCTAAACACCTTAAGGGGAATATAAAAAGTATATACATTTAACTCAGCTAGCTTCTGGTACAGATATGTTAGAAAAGAAGCCAGTGGCTTCTTTTGCTGTAAATAGGGAATAAATTTGAGGGAGGAAAAAAAAAATCTTCACATCTTGCCTCAAAGATAATGAAACTATAATTTTTCTGGACTAGGAACTAGAAGATACAATGTATAGAAATCTAACGGGTGGCTCATATTACAGAAGAGGCATTTAAATGAAAAAAACATTGCTTATTGGATGCTGTAAAATAGGAACGCACGGCGTGAGAGGCAGTGGCAAATCCTTTGAAGTCTTGGACATTAGAGCAAGGGAACTAAAGTGAAAATACAAATTGCAATAGGTAAAGAGAGATACAGAATCCCACCAAAAACCCATTCATACTGCTTGCAGCAACTGTCAATGAATTGAAAAGGGCGCTTAGGAGAAATGAGTATCACCGTGTTCCAATACAGATTTGCTAATTTCAGCAGCATTTGTCTATCTTGTTTTACCAACATAACCAGTCCAAAAAAAAAAAAAATCCTAAATACAGGAAAAGGCTAATCTTTTTCACTGGCAGGTGACCAAAGAAAACACCTTCTCCAATAGGCAGTATAATAAGGCCATACAAACAAGACTGCACTTATCAAACATTTTTATCTGAAGTGCTCAAAACATTTGCCAATATTATACCCAGTTCAACTTCCCCCTCACTAGCTTCCTCACAGCTTTGAGAAGAAAAGCAACCTTTTTATAGGAAAGATGTCTCCTCTGTATATTGCTATAAATCTGAATACAGCTTCAGGAAAGAACTTCCCAAAGAGGGTGTGGGTGGGGCCCCAAGGAGTCTCCAGGGTTCCAGATCCTCCGAGCACTCTGGTAAAGGCTTTGTTTCGCCACATCAAAGGCAGTGGGGCAAAGTTCCTTTTGGCAGCCATGGATGCTGCCAAGAAGAGTGAGTCTTCATTTGTGACAGGGACCAAAGGGGAATATTCAGAAGGAAGAGTATGAAGGCATCTTCCCTTCCAGATTTAAGTAGGGAAACAGACCTACTGAGTCACTAATCCTTTTTTCCAGAGGTGGTATCATTATCCGGGTTTTATCCTCAATGAATAATTGTATGGAAAGTTAAGTGTTTAAGATAAATAATTTGCTCAAAGTTACAAAGCAGATTTGTGACAGAGAGGGTTATAGAATCCAGGGTTCAACTTTAAACGGTTAGATCTAAGTTTTCAGAAGAGCTCTTAAAAGTTTGAGAGTTAGAAGAAATTTGATTACATTCTTTTTTTTTTTAATGAAGAACAGGAATGGGTAGCAACAGTCGTCAGTCCCATGGTTTATCACAATACTGTGGTCCAACCTCAGGGCACAGAAAAAACACAATTTTAAATTAGAGGGTTGAGTAACAGGTGGTACTTTTTGTTCCATAGCTTTGCATAAGACACATAATTAAGTGTTGCCATACTTTATTACTGATGGAGCAGATTTACCAGACAGTGAAGGTGGCAAGCATGTCATGGAGAATTGGCTTTATACATTTTAGGAAAACTGTTTAAAATGAATGAAACAAGCTGAGGCAGGAGGATTAGCCTGGCCAATGTGGTGAAACCCTTCTTTACTAAAAACACAAAAATTAGCCGTGGTAGCAGACACCTATAGTTCCAGCTACTCAGGAGGCTGAGGCAGGAGAATCACTTGAATCCAAGAGGCAGAGGCTGCAGTGAGCCAAGATCCGGCCACTGCACCCCACCCTGGGCAACAGAGCGAAACTCCATCTCAAAAAAAAGAAAAAACAAAAGAAACAATCCTTTCTTTTGTTCTACATTACAAGTGGCAGGTGCTTTTCTGAGCCTCTGGCACAGATAACCTGAAGCCCTGCTCTAGGCAAGGTGAAGAGGCCTTCTCCCCAGACTGGTGTGCTGGACACTGAAGGAGCTCCCTGCTTTATTAGGACATCTGGAAGGAGCCAAAAGGGCTATCATCAAGTACTCAATCTTGTGGACAGAGGATCTGAAACATCAAATTTGCTATGGCTTGAAGTAGATGCATTCTTCTGCTTTTGAACTTTGGAAACATTTTGATAGTAACATTTTTAATTTTTTTTTTCTGCTGGGCCTTAATATTGCAGAAATTGGGCCAGGCGTGGTGGCTCATGCCTATAATCCCAAGCACTTTGGGAGGCTGAGAATGGCAGGTCACCTGAGGTCGGGAGTTTGAGACCAGCCTGACCAACATGGAGAAACCCCATCTCTACTAAAAATACAAAAAAAATTAGCCGGGTGTGGTGGTGCATGCCTGTAATCCCAGCTATTCGGGAGGCTGAGGCAGGAGAATCGTTTGAACCTGAGAGGCGGAGGTTGCGGTGAACCAAGATTGTGCCATTGTACTCCAGCCTGGGCAACAAGAGTGAAACTCTGTCTCAAAAAAAAAAAAATTTGTTTAGAAATTGTTTCGAATGATGTAATTGAGAGGAGATTTCCAGAAACAAAATCAGATTGAAGATCACCAACTAGCCAGTAACAATTTCAAATGAATGAATTTCGTAAGTGAACAAACATGTCATGATAAAAATAATTAGAATAAAAGGAGTCTGCATGATTCCATGGAACCAAAGTTTATAAAGTTCTCTATCGCTTGAGATAAATCCAGTAAATCTGAATGTTACCTTGACTTGTCATGTCAAGACACCCAATTAATGTTTGCTCACCTTCACTCAGACCCATGCCTCCAGGCAAGAAAGCAATTAAACTTTTGTTAAAAATCAATTATCTCTTCCCTCATATGAGGGACCTAGAATAGGCAAATTCAGAGGGACCGAAAGTGTTATACAGATTACCAGGGCCTGGGAGGGAAAGGAGTGGGGAATGAGGAGTTATTATTGTTTAATGGGTACAGCTTTAGCTTAGGATGATAAAAACGTTTTGGAAATGCTGGTGAGGGCCGTACTTAATACCACTGAATTATAGACTTAAAAATGGTGAACACGGTAAGTTTTATGTTACATATATTTTACTACAATAAAAAATTGATGTCTTATGTTTAAAAAATCAGAAAAAGGGTTCTTCAATCATTCGTTTACAAAATAATGTGGACCTAGGCAGTTCCCCAAATTAGTCTGTTCACCAGAATCACTTGGTGTGATTATTAAAGTTACAGATTCTGTGGCCATAACCCAGACTGGCTATTTGTTTTCTTGTTAGTCTCTCCCTTTTTTGTATCTCTCTCTGTAACAGGACATAGGGTACGCTTAGTTGTTATGTAGTTTTTAGCTTAACCAAGAATCAAATTGAAAACAGCTTGGCCTCTGCCAATGTACAGTTACTCGAAACTGAAGCCACAAAGATGCAAAAAAAATCAGGTTTGCAATGGCACTTTCAATGTCCACAGAACGACTTCTTGTCTATGTTGTTATTTCTGTTTCTCCAGGACATTGTTCCCTGGGAACTGCTCTACAATAAATAAAATAGGCAAATAATAATATAGTTGAAAAGGCCTAGGAATTTGTACTTGTTAGAGGTGATACCAGACTTCGTTTTTGGCTCAAATAAGATATGGGAATTTTGTATATGGCAGGTGATGAAAAAGTGCTGGAACATCCAAGACATCAAAATTAGAAAATAAAAAATTGTGTATGACTCAAAGGTTGGTTTGGTAGAGATTTTCTTTCAATTGGAAGCTAAAACATATATTACATCGCCCTGGCAGGACTGCTTTTAATGATCTCTGAGCTTCAATGAGGCAAGTATCATTTAAGGCTTTGAAGGGAAAGAAAAAAAGGGTGTTTCAAGTCCCTCGAACAATTTATTGCTCCAGTATTTCTAATAATCACATGAGTATTTTTCCTTTTGACTGGAGAGCAAAGAGAAAAGGAAACCTGTAGGAACTGGAGTTGGACAAGAGAACAAAGTTCACAAATGAAATCCTGTCTAATACCAGCAACTGAAGCAAGACTCACCCCTCATGTCCTTTGAACAAGTGGTCCAGCTCAGTCCCTTTTTTCCCCTCTCAGTGATTTTTAAGTGTCACAAATGGCTCTTCAGGTTGAACTAAACTATCATAGAAATCTTTCAGAAAAAAGATATAACGATTACTAGACTTCTCCTAGGCCATGCCATTGCTAGGCCATTTCCCCTCAGAAATTTATTTCTCTAACTAGAGTGAAGAGCTGACAAGAAGCAATTTTTTTTTTTTTTTGAGATGGAGTCTCGCTGTTGTTACCCAGACTGGAGTGCAATGGCACGATCTCAGCTCACTGCAACCTCTGCCTCCTGGGTTCAAGCAATTCTCCTGCCTCAGCCTCCCAAGTAGCTGGGACTACAGGTGCATGCCACCATGCCCAGCTAATTTTTGTATTTTTAGTAGAGATGGGGTTTCACCTTGTTGACCAGGATGGTCTCGATCTCTTGACCTCGTGATCCTCCCTCCTTGGCCTCCCAAAGTGCTGGGATTATAGGCGTGAGCCACTGTGCCCGGCTGACAAGAAGCAATTTTGAAGTCAAATCAATAAAATAAAAATATCTCCAAATAACACAACAGTTTTATTTCTGTGAGAATAACTCTTCCTTTATTCCAAAATGAAACTACTCTACTATTATTACATGGTTTAAAAAAGATGATCTTTAAGAATCTATAAAACTGAGGCTTAGAATGGACTTTACAAGTTA
>CAUYOR010167607.1:0-25936 GCA_963573925.1 Callimico goeldii
AGAGATCGAGACTATTCTGGTCAATGAGGTGAAACCCTGTCTCTACTAAAAATACAAAAATTAGCTGGGCATGGTGGTGCGTGCCTGTAGTCCCAGCTACTGGGGAGGCTGAGGCAGGAGAATTGCTTGAACCCAGAAGGCAGAGGTTGCGGTGAGCCAAGATCGTGCCATTGCACTCCAGTCTGGGTAACAAGAGCGAAACTCCATCTCAAAAAAAAAAAAAAACAACAACAACAACAACTGAGGCCTAGGCTAGTCCTTGAAGGAGAGAAGAGTGGAGTTGGGTAGGAAAAGGACACAAGGTCAATGTTGGCAAGATGTATGGTTCATGGTGGGAAGGAGAGTGGGAGTTGACACATAGGATGGATAAACAGGAAAGGTGTTTTAGGGAAAGGGATCAGCATGAGCAGTGGCAGAGAGGCAAGAAGTCATGGCTACTGCCTGCATGATACTAAATATACAGTCTAGCTGCAGCACAGGTGTGTAATGGAAGGTGTGATGATTAATTTTATATGTCAACTTGACTGGGCCATGGGGTGCCCAGGTGTTTGGCCAAACATTATTTTGGGTGTTTCTGCAAACTTTTTCTGGATGAGATGAAGATCTGAATCAGGGGACCAATTAAAACAAATTGCCCTCTCATCCAGTCAGTTGAAGGCCTACGTAAAAAAAGGCTGACCCTCCCTTCACTAAGGGAGTTTTCTTGCCTTTAGACCTCAGAGAGAAACCTTTACTCTTCCTCAGTCTTGAGCCTGCTGGCCTTTGGACTGGATCTGAAACATCAGCTCTCCTGGTTCTCAGGCCTTCAGGCTTGGACTTGGGCTCCACCATCGGCTCTCCTGGGTCTCCAGCTCACCAACTCACCCTGCACATCTTGGGACTTGTCCTCCATGGTCATGTGAGTGAGCCGACTCCTTATAATAAACCTCTCTCCATATACTATATATTGTAATGTATAATAATATATATTATATATGGACCATTCTATATATATATAATCATTCTCTCTCTAGAATATATATTGTATATAGTTTTTTTTTTTTTTTGAGACTGAATCTCACACTGTCACCCAAGTTGGAGTGCAGTGGTGCGATCTCGGCTCACTGCAACCTCTGCCTCCCGGGTTCAAGCAATTCTCCTGCCTCAGCCTTCCAAGCAGCTGGGACTACAGGTACATGCTGCCATGCCTGGCTAATTTTTTTGTATTTTCAATACAGACAGGGTTTCACCATGTTGCCCATGGTGGTTTCAAACTCCTGAGCTCAGGCAATCCACCCACCTGGGCCTCCCATGGTGCTAGGATTACAGGCATGAGCCACTGCTCGAGACCTATAGAATGGTTTTATTTATTTTTATTATTATTATTTTTTGAGATGGAGTCTTGCTCTGTTGCTCAGCCTGGAGTGCAGTGGTATGATCTCAGCTCACTGCAACCTCCACCTCCCTGATTCAAGTGATTCTCCTGCCTCAGCCTCCCAACTAGCTGGGATTACTGGCACACACCACCACACTTGGCTACTTTTTGTGTTTTTAGTGGAGACAGGGTTTCACCATGTTGGCCAGGTTGGTCTTGAACTCCTGATCTCAAGTGATCCACCTGCCTTGGCCTCCCAAAGTGCTGGGATGAGCCACTGCGCACAGCCAGAATGGTTTTATATGTAATATATAAATAATATATGTTATCATTCTGTTGGTTCTGTTTCTCTGGAGAACTCTAACACAAAAGGAAAGGGCAGTAACTTTGGAAAGGCAAAGATCATAGAGGACACAGAATATCTGGCTACAGCTCTTAAATTTTGGCCAGGTGTTGTGGCTCATGCCTGTAATCCCAGCACTTTGGGAGGCTGAGGCAGATGGACCACTTGAGATTGGGAGTTCGAGACTAGACTGACCAACATGGAGAAACACTGTATCTATCAAAAATACAAAATTAGCCGGGTATGGTGACGCATGTCTGTAATCCCAGCTACTTGGGAGGCTGAAGCAGGAGAATTGCTTGAACTCGGGAGGTGGAGGTTGCGGTGAACCAAGATTGTGCCATTGCACACCAGCCTGGGCAGTAAGAGTGAAGCTCCATCTCAAAAAAAGGTCTTAAATTTTATTCTGAAGACAAAGGAGAAAACACTGAAGGTTTCTGAGTAAGGGAGTGACCTAATCAGAGCTATGATTTAGAAAGATAAATGCTGTGCTTTGTAAAATGAATTAAAGCAGAGATTCTTTTTATTTATTTTTTTGAGACAGGGTCTTGCTTTGTCACCCAGGCTGGGGTGCAGTGGCATGACCATGGCTTACTGCAGCCTCAACCCTCCAGGTTCAAGTGACCCTCCCACCTCAGCCCCCACAAGTAGCTGGGACTACAGGTGCTCACCACCACATCATTAATTTTTATATTTCTTGTAGAGATGAGGTCTCAATATATTGCCCAGGCTGGTCTCAAACTCTTGGGCTCAAGTGATCCTCCTGCTTCAGCTTCCCAAAGTGTTAGAATTACAGGCACAAGTCACTTTGTCTGGCTTAAAGCAGAGAGCTTGAAGTGAGTCTCTAGAAATTAGTTATGAATTTTGTGGGTATAGGATCTGTGATGCAGAAAAGGTTGGGAACTCCTGGATGTATAAGGCTATAGGGGCCAAGAGCAGACATAGGTGCTTAGACCCCGGAGTAGGTGGGAGCTAGAAGACGATTTTTGTGTGTGTGTGTGATGGAGTCTCCCTCTGTTTCCCAGGTTGGAGTGCAGTGGCACTATCTCTGCTCACTGCAACCTCTGCCCCCCCGGTTCAAGTGATTCTTCTGCCTCAGCCTCCTGAGTAGCTGGGATTATAGGCATGTGCCACCATGCCTGGCTAATTATTGTATTTTTAGTAGAGACAGGATTTTGCCATCTTGGCCAGGCTGGTCTCGAACTCCCGACCTCGTGATCCACCCACCTTGGCCTCCCAAAGTGCTGAGATTACAGGCATGAGCCACCGTGTCCAGCCTGGAAGACAAGTTTGATGGTGCTGAATAGCTGGAAATTTGAAAATGGGGGTGGGAATAGGGGTTGGAAGAGGTATAGATTTGAGAGTCATTATCTAGAGGGTAGGGACAAGTACCTCGTGGACAGAGAAGCAGGGCAGGGGTGGCAGAGTGATTCGTCAAGAGTTTGCAAGTTATAAGTGACAAAAACCTACTCAACCTGGTTCAGGCGGTAGAGGGAATTTATTGCTAACGTGACAAGACTGAAGCAAGACTGGATCCAATGGCTCATGCAATGCCACTGAGACTTGGTTTCATGTCACCGTCTCTCACTTCTGTTTCCCCCTCTGTCTTGGTCTCATTCTCAGGTAGATTCTCTATTCGAAGTGGGAAGCTGGCTGCCAGCAGTGCCATGATTACATCCTACCCTCAGCAAAAAGATTCAATGAAGAGTTCTAACTAAAGTTTCAGAATTACATCCATTGGGTCATATGCCCATTACTGAAATGGTGTGGCAACAGGGCTCTCTATAACGCTGTGATTGGCCAAGCCTGCGCTGTGTGTCCATCCCTGCAACTGGAGATAGTGTCATCTTCTCTAGAGTCACATGGATTGAAAGTTGGGGCAGGGGCTGCTCCAGAAGAAATGGAAGCGCGGTTAACAGAAGGAAAAATAGACACTGGAATGGCAGTCACAGGGGAAGGGGAGCCGGAGCCCCATAGGCTGGCCTTCCTGTTAATAGGAGGCAGCTATAGAAGTGAGGCAGTGGGGTGGCGGGGAAGGCACTAGGAGGCTGGGGGCTGGGCCGGCAGTGAGGGAAATGGTAGATTGGGGTCACGTAATAGTAACCCCATTGCCACTGTTGTTTGGGGCTGTGAAAAGGTCTGGGAGGGTTCTTCTGACAAAAAACCTGACAACATAAAAGACACAGTGCTAAGTAAGTCCTTGTTCTCAGAATTAAAGGCAGGAAAAGCTGAGCAATTGGGTGACACCCCATCAAGATACTGCTGCAGTTGGAAAGGGCAGACATTGTCTGGGGACATTCATGGGACTGTGAGGCAGGATGAAGGAAAGGGCACTGCCAGCTGGCCTTGTGAAGGGAAAAAACAACCATTTCCCCCTCAACTTTAGAAAATGAAGCTTATGCATTTTGGCTATTGTAAATAGCCCAAAGCAACCCACCTTCCAACAGTAGCTGTCTGGGTAAATATTGTAATGCCCAGAGAATAAAATGCAGCCTTTACAAATGATGCTTTATTTGACATGGAAAGACGTTCACAATATAGTTTTTTTTTTTTGTATGTTTTGTAGAGATTGGGAGGGGAGGATCTGGCTATGTTGCCCAGACTGAGCTTGAGCTCCTGGGCTCAAGTGATCCACCCACCTTGGCCTCCCAAAGTGCTGGGATTTCAGGTATGAGCTGCTGTGCCTAGCTTCACAATGTAGTTTTGAGAGAGAAAAGGTAGTTACAATCTTATTTTTGTCTAATAAATGTATGTATATAGAAAAAAGTCTGGGAAGATGAACAATAAAATGTTAGCAGTTGGTATCATTAGAGGTAGGACTACAGCCGAAGCTCATCATCTTCTTCTTCTTTTTCCCTGCGATGGAGTTTCACTCTTGTTGCCCAGGCTGGAGTGCAATGGCATGATCTTGGCTCACTGCAACCTCCGTCTTCTGGGTTCAAGCGATTCTCCTGTCTCAGCCTCCTGAGTAGCTGGGATTACAGGTGCATGCCACCATGCCTGGCTAATTTTTTGTAGAAATGAGGTTTCATCATATTGGTCAGGCTGGCAGGCTGGTCTCAAACTCCTGACCTCAGGTGATCCACCTGCCTCGGCATCCCAAAGTGCTGGGATTACAGGTGTGGGCCACTGTGCCTGGACTTTTTTTTTTTTTTTTTTGAGACAGTTTCACTCTTGTCGCCCAGGCTGGAGTGCAATGATGCGATCTCGTCTCACTGCAACCTATGCTTCCTACGTTCAAGCGATTCTCCTTTAGCCTCCCAGGTAGGTTGGGATTACAGGTGCCCATCACCACATCCAGCTAATCTTTTTTTTTAAGTAGAGACAGGGTTTCACTCTGTTGGTCAGGATGGTCCCAATCCATTTGCCTCGGCATCCCAAAGTGCTGGGATTACAGGTGTGAGCCACTGCACCTGGCCTGAAACTTATCTTCTGATTTCTTTATAATAAACCTGCTTTGTAGCATGATACTGTCATAGTCAACTAGATCCAACCTCCTGAGTGCAGGTCTCAGCTCTGCCACTGCTTGGCATGGTGGCTTTGGGCAAATCTTAACACCTCTGAGCTTCAGTTCATGCAACCATAAAGTGAGGGTAACAGTTCTTAACTCATAGGGTGGCTGTGGGTATTAAATTAGCTATTATTACCTGCAAAGCTATTAGCCATACTGGCAGTAAATGCTATAAGACGTAGTTCTTACTCTTGTGTAATGAAAAAATCCAAAAGAAAGTATGACTTTATATTAAGTCAAATATACTGGAATTAAGTGTCATTGTTGGCCAAATAGCTGTGGCAGTAATCAATAAATGAACTGTTATTAAGACAAGCTATTTAAGCTATTTTTCTCTAACATAGGGAAACATCTCAAGAATAAGAGACGGAAGTTCTCTACTTTGCTGAAGCTTTCAGACTAGCAGAGAAAACAAATAATAGATACTGCAAAGATAGGATGGTTGGAGAAGGCAGTGATATTTGAGGGTTGAGAGAGACAACCAAAAGTCAGGGGAAGAAGAGGGAGGCAGAGCAAAGAAAGTTCAAGACCTTGGCTCACACCTTGTAATGGCTCACACCTTGTAAACCCAGCACTTTGGCAGGTTGAGGCAGGCTGATAACTTGCATCCAGGAGTTCGAGACCGGCCTGGGCAATCCAGCAAAACCTTGTCTCTACAAAAAAATAAAAAATCAGCCAGGCACAGTGGCATGTGACTGTGGTCCCAGCTACTCAGGAGGCTGAGGTGGGAGAATTGCGGGGAGGTCGGGGCTGCAGTGAGCTGAGATCATGCCACTGCACTTCAGCCTGGGTGACAGAGCAAGACTGTCTAAAACAAACAAAAATCAGCGGCTGTGGTTGGGGGAAAGATTGTAAGTCATGTGACCCATGTGGCTACGGCAAGGGATACTGGGGTGTAGGTAGAGTTAAGAAGAGCGGTATTCAGTTCTCACGTCACGTCGGACGGAATACAGGCCAGGGGGAATGAGAGGCTATCCATTCCTCTCATCTGGGGCAAGTCACCAGCCCTTTAAGAGAAGCCTCCGTCTTCTCTGCAAAATAGGAGGATAATACCTTGCTTCACAAGGTTGCAGGGATCAAAATAACTGGTAGTGGGCCGGGCGCGGCGGCTCATGCCTGTAATCCTAGTACTCTGGGAGGACGAGGCAGGTGGATCACTAGCTTGAAGTCAGGAGTTGAGACCAGCCTGGGCAAAATGGCAAAACTCCTTCTCTGCTAAAAATACAAAAATTAGCCTGGCGTGGTGGCAGGTGCCAGTGATCTCAGCTACTTGGGAGGCTGAGATAGGAGGATGCTTGAACCCAAGAGGTATACGTTGTAGTGAGCTGAAATCGAGCCATTGCACTCCAGCCTGGGCAACAGAGTGAAACTGTGTCTCAGAAAAACAAACAAATAAGAAAGAACTGGTAGTGGAAGCTCTTTGCAAACTACCATTACCAGTATTATTACAAACACAATCATTGGGAAAAGATGCAGAGCATAGCCCGGAACTCTAGCGGCGCCGACCCACGCGTGCTCGACAGGCGGGCGGAGCCAGGGCAGTCCAGGCACCGCCTTGACCCGCCCCAGCCTCTTCCCCTTCCCTGTTCCTCCCACTTCCGCGGGCACCCGACTGTGCGTCTCCTGCGCGCTGACGTCAAGTGCGTGTCCCTGTCCGGCAGCCGAGGAGACCCCGCGCAGTGCTGCCAACGCCCCGGTGGAGAAGCTGAGGTGAGTGCGGGGCCCGAGGCTCCCCGCGGGAGCGGCTCCCCCACCCTCCCGTCCCCGCTGTCCCTGTCCTCTCCCAGTCTTCGGGGACACGCGGTTTGCGAAATCTCTGGACGCCTGGGAGCGCGGGTCGCGGGGGAGTGCCCGCTCGAGCTGCGTCCTCCGGGCTGGCGGGAGTCCGCGTTCTGTGGGGGACCCGGGGCGGGGGTCGCGGCCGGGGAGGCGGGGGGCGCCCACCCGTGGAGTGGCGCGCGGCCGGGGCTCGGGGCGCGAGCGGGGCCGGGCTGTCACCGGCAGGGGCGGAAGGAAGGGGTCACACCCATCCCGGGCGCCCGGGCTCCCTTCCCCCCAGTCCGGCCCCGCGGGCTCCTGAGGGTGGCAGGGGCCCGGGTGCCGGGGGCCTCGGAGCGACTCGCGGGCGCCTGGGGCGGACCAGGCGCTGGTCCCCGGTCCCCACGGGCTGGGTTCTGTGCTTTGCGCTCCGGCCCGACTTCCTGCTTCGCCGGGCGCAGCCGCGGACATTTTGCGGCACGGGGGGAGGGGAGCGGCGTTGCGGCCACGGCGGGGCGGCGGCGGGAGGGCGGCTCGCGGGCTGCCCGCGGCGGTGCCTGTCGGCGCTGCCCTCCGCTCGGGTCGCGTTGTCCGGGCCGGGTGGCGCCGAGCAGCGAGCTGCTCTGTTCCTGCCTGAGGTCGAGTTCCTAGCACTTCCGTCCTCTTCTCCAGCCCGCTCCCTGCCGATTCAGCTGAAGCTTCTCTTTCGGGGAGTTACTTAACCACCTCCCGAAACCGTCGTTCTGCTGCTTGCTTAATTCCTCTTACTGGGGGGAGATTTTCTTTGTTCGTTTGTTTTTCCTCCCCTTTAAGTCTAAGAGAAATGCAGTGTGGAAGATTACGTCATCGCAGTATAAGAAGTGAGACTTAACTCCTACAAGTCAGGGACTTACAAATTCATACCGCATTTTGCAGCTTTAGTCGGTCACCCCTTGGCTTATTCTGCCTGCTTCCCAACACATCGTATTCAGATGATGTTTTGAAACCTTGTTACTGTGTTCACGGTCGCCTTCAATGCACCTAAAAGCCAGGAAGTAAACTCCAGGATTAGCTTGTGTCAGGGAATAAAGTATAAGACAAGCCCCTTGCGTGGGCATTAACTTTAAATTGAGGTCCCTTTGACTATACTAGAATAAAGTGGTTTTATTTGTGGGAACACTTTTTCGGTCCAACATGACTTTCCCAGACTGTTTGACTTCTTTATGACTTACTGCATGCCGAGAACCTTCCTAGTTGATTCAAGTGCACTTTTTGTGGCGCAGGTGTGTTGAAAAGAGGATCAGTTTCCGCCTGGTCTATGCTGGACATTTTAGTTTTGTTATTAAAAACGAGACTTGGATTTTTAAGCAAAAAACTTAATGTTTTCATACTTTTGAGATCACAATTATTATTATTTTTTTTTTTGGAGAAAAGGTCTCAAAGACTTTACTAAATACAATGGATATTGCACTTCCAGGCTAGAGTGCAGCCCACCTCAGTCTCCGCCTCTCGTGCTCAGGTGATCCTCCCACCTCAGCCTTTCGAGTAGCTGGTACTACAGGCATGTGCTACCACGCCCGGCTAATTTGTGTGTGTGTGTGTGTGTGTGTGTGTGTGTGTGTGTGTGTGTTTGTGTGTGTTTGTGTTTTTACAGACCGGGTTTTGCCATCTTGCCCAGGCTGGTCTGTAACTCCTAGGGTCAAGCAGAGATCATAATTTTTCTTTCCCTAAATATTTACATCCTAAATTTTATATCCTTCCGCGACTACCATAGTAACACAGAAAAATGTTAACACTGTAAAGCAAATGAGATCCGATTGTGTAATGCATTGTTGTAAAGATAGTTCATGTCGAAACAAGTGCTTTCCCACTGTTTCTCATTTCTATAGAGAGAACAGATTGTTAAACAAAAGGAGTGTTGGTTCAAGGCAGCTTTCTGTAGTGTGTAGGCATTACAGACCATGGGATAGGTGTGGAACTTGGATCTTCTGAAATACATTTGTTAGCCTTGATGTGATATTTTAGGAATATAAAATTGGGACGCATCTACTACCTTATTTTCTTGAGCTTGCTATATTTTAGAATTTTAAATAATACCAATTTGTGTCTTTCCTTTTAGAAACTAACCTTGGTTTGGATGTATAATTTGGATGTATAGTTTTTATACTGAGATGGAGATAAGAGACTGATAATCAACTAAATATTAAATGAGCTTGTTTTCAGTAATTTCTTCAAGACCCAAAAGGTATTACATCCTCTATTTTCCCTTAAAATGTTTTCAGGTTACAACCAACACCTGTTCTTATTAAACTTAATTTTTTTGGGAGTCTAAGGCAGATGTTATATCCTAGAGTAGTATGGGGACCTAAATAATATGGTTGAGTTTTTTTTTTTTCTTCAAGATAGGGTTTACTCTGTCGTCCAGGCTGGAGTGCAATGGTGTGATCACAGCTCACTGCAACCTCCGCCTTCTAGGCTCAACTGATCCTTCCACCTCAGCCTCTGCAGTAGCTGGGACTACTGCTGCATGCAACCAGGCCTGACTAATTTTTGTATTTTTTTTTGTAGAGATAGGGTTTTGTCATATTGCCAGACTGGTCTGGAATGCCTGTACTCAAGCTATCTGCTCCTGTTGGCCTCTGAAAGTGCTGGGATATAGGCATGAGCTGCTGTGCTGTGGACAGGCTTTCTTGGAAGTAAAAGACAAGTTGTACTTTTATTTATAGATATGTTTTAAATGCACTTCTCTATTTTAGTTAGTTTTTTTTTTTTTGAGAGGATGAGAAACAATGAGCACCTTAGGCTGCCGGGCTTCCTTTGAAGGGGAGAATGGGGTTAAATATTGTGTTAACATATTTTCCCTAAACCCTCCGTATTAAAGGGCTTGTATAATAATGCCTCATTCAGTGTTCTCTTCCACATACATTTCTTCATTAGATTGTAAGTTCCATGAGGGCAGGGCATTGACCTGGCATGGTCACCCTATTGCTCATGCCTAGAATACTGTCAAATATATAGTAGGTTTTAAGAAGTATTTTTCAAATGAATGAATTTGATGATGTCTGAGGGTTAACATTTTCCCTTTCTGCATATTCCATGGGCTTTTGTGCTGTGTTTCCTGAGACAGCTTTTGTGCTTGGTCAGCCATATCTTTATTTGGGCTCATTGAAGTAGTGATTACTAATCTACTCTTGCTTGACTTTTTCCACCTATTTAGTTCAGTATCTTCTGCAGCTGCACTGTCTGGACAATTTACCATCACTTAGGAACTCTATGATGATTAGTTGTCTTATTCTCCTGAAAATTATTCACTTAATGTTTGTTTCCTTAACTTCCTCTATTTCTTTGTTTGCAAATAACTTATTTTTGCCACTTGTTCACTACCGTATCAGATTCCTGGTCACATTATGCTTTGTGTCTCACTGGTTTCTACTTTTAGTTTCTCATCCCTTCAGTCCAAAAATGTTTTTACTACTTGCCATTTCACCTACCTCTGCTGCTGCTGCTATTTTAAGTCCTGAATGTCAGAGCTCTTCTGGGACATTGGTCTCAAACTGCTTATTCCGTGAAGTGAAACTAGCCTTTTTGCCACCAATGTGGTGTCTCTCCTTGTAATTTTAGAAAAATATTTTAAAAATCAAATATTTGGCATTAGCCATTATGTTAAAGTCCAGAACAGTTTCTAACAGAGCAGAAAATTGTATTGTTAAGTCATGGTATTCACTAAGCATTGGTGCCTAGGCTGTGTTACTTACTGTTGTTCTGTAAAGCTTTACACTTTAACCTTGTATCCTTTTCAGTTCTGCTGTGTGTTCTTTATTGATGTATTCCTACTATAGTGATTAAAATAATAGACTCTGGAACCAGACTGCCTGTGCTCAAATCCTGATTCTGCCACTTATTAGCTTTGTGCAGTGTAAGTAACGTCTTTGTGACTCAGGTTTACTTCCTCTAAAATAGGGGTAGCGATAGTGCTTACCTCACAGTGTTGCAGGGTTGTTAGGAAGATTGTATTAATATATGTGATGTGTTTAGGACTGTTCACCGGCACATAGTGAGTGCTGTTTGGGTTTTTACCTTAGCAAAACTCTGAGGACCCTTCCCCACCATCTTTGAGAAGATGTGTTTCCCTTAAACATGAACATTTTTTTTTTTTTGAGACGGAGTTTCGCTGTTGTTACCCAGACTGGAGTGTAATGGTACGATCTCGGCTCACTGCAACCTCTGCCGTCTGGGTTCAAGCAATCCTCCTGCCTCTCAGCCTCCCGAGTAGCTGGGACTACAGGCGTGCACCACCATGCCCAGCTAATTTTTGTATTTTTAGTAGAGACGGGGTTTCACCTCGTTGACCAGGATGGTCTCGATCTGTTGACCTAGTGATCCACCTGCCTCGGCCTCCCAAAGTGCTGGGATGATAGGCGTGAGCCACTGCGCCCGGCCTAACATGAACATTTTAATAACCATCCTTCTCCCGGGCTTAACTCAAGATTCCAAAAACATTTCTAAATGAAGTGGGTATTGCTGCCTCCTTTACATTTTTATCTTTACCATTGTCATAGAAACAAGGGGTAGGGCCTCAGGTATGTGGTATAGTCTACGAATCCAGCAGCCGAAGCATCACCTGGGAGCTCATTAGAGCTATCAGGATCCATTCCAGTCCTACTGACTCAGAATCTGTATTTTTATAAAATCCCCACATGATTTTTATGCATATTAATGCTTGAAGTAACCTCTTCAGGACTGCTAGAGGGATGTCTCAGATTTTGGAAACAACGTGAATGCTTTATTTCATTTTATTTTTCTACAGAAGCATAGCCTGGTTTATTTTAGGCAGTGTACCAGAATTATTGCAAGGATCATAATCTGAAAATGAATCTGAAGCCTATTTAGTTTTTAAAGGAATTGTAGTTTCCTGCCTGTTATGTAGAATTGCCTCATGTCTGCTCATTATCAGGAACTAATGTGTTGTTTAAAGTTTTTTTTTTTTGAAACGGAGTTTCACTCTTGTTGCACAGGCTGGAGTGCAATGGCATGATTTCTGCTCACCACAATCTTTGCCTCCTGGCTTCAAATGATTCTCCTGTCTCAGCCTCCTGAGTAACTGGGATTATAGGCATGTGCCACCATGCCTGGCTAATTTTGTATTTTTAGTAGAGATGGGGTTTCTCCATGTCTGTTAGGCTGGTCTTGAACTCCCAACCTCAGGTTATCCACCTGCCTCAGCCTCCCAAAATGCTGGGATTACAGGCATGAGCCACCGTGCCTGGCCTTTTTAGTTATGAAAGTGTCATTGCCGACTGTTAATAATGAAATAATCTCTCTTTGTTTTTTGAGATGGAATTTTACTCTTGTTGCCCAAGCTGAAGTGCAATGGCATGATCTCTGCTCACTGCAACCTCTGCCTCCTGGGTTCAAATGATTCTCCTGCCTCAGCCTCCCGAGTAGCTGGGATTACAGGCATGTGCCACCACGCCCAGCTAATTTTGTATTTTTGTAGCGATGAGGTTTCTCCATGTTGGTCAGGCTGGTTTCAAACTCCGGTCCTCAGGTGATCCGCTCGCCTTGGCCTCCCAAAGTGCTGGGATTATAGGTGTGAGCCACCACGCCAGGCCTGAAATAATCTTGTTATTGTTTAGAGTATGAATTATGCGTCTATAAATTTTTATTTTTTAGAGATAGAGTCTTGCCCTGTCACCCAGGCTGCAGTGTGTGGTGTGATTATAGCTCACTATAACCTTGAACTACTGGGCTCAAGGGATCCTCCAACCTCAGCCTCCCAAGTAGCTGGGATTATAGGCACGAGCCACCATGCTCAGCTACTTTTTGTATTTTTTAGTAGAGATGGGGGTTTTACCATGTTGGCCAGTCTGGTCTTGAACTTCTGACCTCGTGAGCCACTTGTCTCGCCCTCCCAGAGTGCTGGGATTACAGGCGTGAGCCACTGCACCTGGCCCTAATTTTTGTATTTTTAGTAGAGACAGGATTTCACCATGTTGGCTAGGCTGGTCTCAGATTCCTGATCTCAGGTAATCCACCCACCTAGCCTCCTAAAATGCTGGGATTACAGGCCTGAGCCACTGTGCCTGGCCTATTACTATTTTTCAAGGATTCAGATTGAATTTATTTTGCTAATGTTTCTTTTTTCCTTCTTTAACTATTTGGTGTAGGAGAAATTCACCAGCACTATCCCTCAGAACTGGGGATCAGTGTCTCAGGAACACCAGTGTTTATTACCTGTGTCCATTCTCTGTGTCTTAAGTGGCCATCTGAAGCCATCTACATCCTTTCTAATTAAAAGATTATCACCAGGCTGGGTGCAGTGGCTCACGCCTGTAATCCTAGCACTTTGGGAGGGCAAGGCAGGTGGATCACCTGAGGTCTGGAGTTAAGACTAGCCTGGTGAACATGATGAAACCCTGTCTCTACTAAAAATGCAAAAATTAGCCAGCTGTGGTGGCACGTACCACAGTTATTTGGGAGACTGAGGCTTGGAATTGCTTGAACCCAGGAGGCAGAGGCTGCGGTGAGCCGAGATTGCGCCACTGGTTCTTAAGCCTGTGGGACAACCGAGACTCCATCTCAAAAAGTTAAAAAAAAAAAAAAAATCGCAATTCGTTACTCCTTGTGGAAAGAGGAGAGCTGTCTGAGAACAGATCAAATGAGGAACAGATGATGAAACCAGAGGGAGATGGAGGTGGAATAAAAGAATATTGTGTTAATTAGTGTTAGGGAGTATGAGAAAAGACAAATTTAGTAGAAGAAAGCATAAGCAAGATTTCAGCTATGATTCATTTGCTTTGCTGGAAGACAGTTTAGGAGCTTTTGTATTTTGTAGTATTTTTATTTTGTTTTTAAATCTGTTTAAAAGCAGATGAAGAGGAGTAGGAAGTGAAAGAATAACGTTTTTTGAATAACACTTATCTCTGGTTTCAGGGATTTTCAGTATAATTTTAGCTGCTAGTATTTGTTTCTTTAGCTGAATGCTATTGGAGAAGAACTCAGGTCTAGATCAATTCTGAAATTGAATTAATACATTCATATCACTTACTTGCCAAAAAATTTATTATAGGGTTTAAGATTAACAGTAAGATTTTAAAATAAGTGATGAGATTTTAAAATGTAAAATTTGGTTTACCAGATAACTTGAAAGGTTAGTTCTATGAATATCAGTGCTACGACTTAAAGGATTTTTATTTTGCTGTTTTATTCATGCTGTTTATTTGCTCTGTTTATCAGAGGGCCAGAGGGAATGTTAGATCATTTTAATAGTTTATAAGCTAATAAAGATGAGAGTATGGGATAATTTTAGTTTTTAGAGTAATGCCTGTGTGGCTTAGTGTGTTTCAGAATATCTGAAAGATGTTTCCATGGGCTTGGGTGTCATGTAACTTAGAAACCCAGCTGGGCGCAGTGGCTCATGCTTGTTAATTCCAGCACTTTGAGAGGCCGAGGCAGGTGGGTCACCTGAAGTCAGGAGTTAGAGACCAGCCTAGCCAACATAGTGAAACCCCATCTCTACTAAAAATACAAAAAAATTAGCTGGGTGTGTTGGTGGGCATCCCATTGTTTCTTGATAAAGTATTTTCTTCTTTCTGGATAAATTACCTGAAGTGGGAATATATGTGTAGGGCATTAAAACAAACAAACAAAAAAAAAAACCCTTGGATATTCCTAATATTTTGAGGGAAAATCTTATTGTAATCTTTCTTCTAATCAAATACTCTGTGATTGCTTTTTATTTTTTATTTATTAATTAATTTATTTTTTTGAGATGGGGTCTTGCTCTGTCATCCAAGTTGGATGCAATGATGTGATCTTTGATAACCGTACCCTCCGTCTCCTGGGTTCAAGCAGTTCTCCTATCTCAGCCTCCCATGTAGCTGGGAGAGTGCCCCATTGTGCCGGGCTAATTTCTGTATTTTTGGTGGAGACAGGGTTTTGCCGTGTTGCCCAGGCTGGTCTCAAACTCCTGACCTCAGGTGATCTGCCCACCTCGGCCTACCAAAGTGCTTGGATTCCATGGGTAAGCCACCATGGCCTGGCACTTGTCAGTGCTCTTATTTTGTTTTCAGGGATGTATGATTGGCTTTCACCTTGATGGAGTTTAGAACACAGCCTGCTGTAGAAGAATGCCTAGAGAAGATTCTAAGTTGCCTGCTTATTTGAATTATTTCATGGTATATTTGAGTGTTACAATTGGCTTTCACCTTGATGGAGTTTAGAACACAGCCTGCTGTAGAAGCTTGCCTAGAGAAGATTCTAAGTTGCCTGCTTATTTGAATTATTTCATGGTACATTTGACTGTTAAGTACTCTTTGCGGAGTGACCGACAACCTCTGATGGTGATACTATGGTCTCTGTTTACCAAAGAAGGAAAACTTAATTAAGTAGCTTGCCCAAAATTACACAAGAATGGGAATCTGAGCTTTAGGGATGTTTGATTAAAAACACATGCTTTTTACTGCTACTCTGTAGTTTCCTTGGGCATGTTAGAGACTTAAGAAATAATTATTGTGTGATTAGGTTATTTTGTCTCTTAAACTAGAGGTGGTTTACAGCTCTGTGATATTTTGAATCTCTTGGCTCCAAATGTGATACTTTAAATTACTCTTTGAGATTGGAGTGAAGGGATTTCTGAAAGGATTGATCAAATTAGCAAATAACCCTGTCTAGTAGAAGCAAGGATTTTTCTGAGTTCCCTCTTATTCATAGTATTTAGATGCTTTTACTTAACTGTTCCGATCTTTAGGGCTGTTTCTGCAAGTTTTGATTTTGCATAAGAATAAGGTGGCATATTAGGTATATTTACTCTCTATTAGGTGGTATACTAAACTAGTTGCTTTATATGCATTCCCTCATTTCTCTTTATAGTGGTTTTGTGAATTAGAGGTTAATTTGTAGATGAGAAAGTTAAGGCATAGAAGTGAAGTAACTTGTCAGGATCATACACATTGAGGTGGAGCTAAAATTAGAACCTATATGTGCTTGTCTTTAAAAATCTCTTTTTTTTTTTTTGAGTCAGAGTCTCGCTCTGTCACTAACACTGGAGTGCAGTGAGATGATCTCACCTCACTGCAGCCTCCTCCTGGGTTCAAGTGATTCTCAAGCCTCAGCCTCCCCAGTAGCTGGGATTACAGGTGCGTGCCACCACACCTGGCTAATTTTTTGTATTTTTTAGCAGAGACAGGGTTTCATCAGGTTGGCCAGGCTTGTCTTAAATTCCTGACCTTATACGTGATGATCTCACTCCAGCTTGAACTCTCTTACTGATTACTTGATGACAATAAAAGATCTGATATTCTGCATTCCCCATGTAGCATTTTAAGTCTGGAAATGTGGCTAAAAGTTGTCTTTTTATTTTCTGAGACAGAGTCTTTCCTCACCCAGGCTGTAGTGAGCCCTTTGCGGCTCACCACAGCCTCAAACTCCAGCGTTCAAATAATCCTCTGCCTCCCAGTGGCCTTTGTAGACAGCCTGATATGGAGTCTCAAGAAGATTAAAAAAAAAATGTCTTTAATTTCAATAAATGGCTGCAATCCAAAAAAAAAAAAAAAAATTCCTGACCTTGAGTGATTCACCTGCCTTGGCCTCCCAAAGTGCTGGGATTACAGGTCACTGCGCCTGGCTGTTTTTTTCTTTTTTCTTTTCTTTTTTTTTTTTATTTTTTAATTTTATTTATTTATTTTTTAATTAATTAATTTATTTAGAGAGGGAGTTTCGCTCTTGTTACCCAGGTTGGAGTGCAATGACGCGATCTTGGCTCACTGCAACCTCTGCCTCCTGGGTTCAGGCAATTCACCTGCCTCAGCATCCTGAGTAGCTGGGATTACAGGCACGTGCCACCATGCCCAGCTAATTTTTTGTATTTTTAGTAGAGACGGGGTTTCACCTTGTTGACCAGGATGGTCTCGATCTCTTGACCTCATGATCTACCCACCTTGGCCTCCCAAAGTGCTGGGATTACAGGCTTGAGCCACCGTGCCCGGCTTTCTTTTTTCTTTTTTTTAGATAGGGTTTCACCATGTTGATCAGGCTGGTCTTGAACTCCCGACCTCAGGTGATCCGCCCACCTTGGCCTCCAAAGTGCTTGGGTGAGCCATCACGCCGGTTTTTTTTTCGTATTACTACTTAAGTCAACAAAGTTTTAAAAGACATTTAATAATTTTATTTGTTCCTGCCCTTAATATATTCAGTATTGTATTGGCTACATGGGGAGCGGGAATAAAGAAGTATAAGCCTAGTTTTTCCCCCAGTGAACTTAAAATCTATTAGAGTGGGCTGAGCGAGGTGGTGCATGCTTGTAGCTACTTGGGAGGCTGAGGCGGGAGAATTGCTTGAGCGTGGGAGGCAGAGGTTGCAGTAAGCCGAAATTGTGCCGTTATGCTCCAGCATGGGTGACAGAGACCCTGTCTCCAAAGAAAAAAAAATCTATTAGAATAAACATAAGCATATGTGACTAAAAATAACATGATTAAGTACTCCTGTGATTTATTTATTTGGTGAGTGAGTACTGTGTGACTGGTATTGAGCTAATTTTTGGGCATATGGCAGTTACTGCCTTTACGAAGATTTCCTTATTTTTAAAAATCTGTACTGCCATATAACAGATAATTATAGATTATGACCTTACAATAAAGGAAATAAGGTAATATGATAAGAGGGAGGGCACCATTGCCCTGGGTAATATGGTCAGGGGAGGACTTTCTGAGGAGATGATGATTTGAGCTGAGATCTGGAGAGTGAGAAGCCAAAAGCTTTAAAGAGCAGGGGCAGCAGTATCGTTGGTAAAGACCTGAAGGGATGGCCTGGTGAGGTGGCTCATACCTATAATCCCAGCACTTTTGGAGGGTGAGGCAGGCAGATCACCTGAGGTCGGGAGTTTGAGAGCGGCCTGACTGACATGGTGAAACCCTGTCTATATGAAAAATACAAAAATTAGCCGGTGGCACATGCCTGTAACCCCAGCTACTTGGGAGAATGAGGCAGGAGAATCACTTGAACCCGGGAGGCGGAGGTTGCGGTGAACAGAGATCGCGCCATTGCACTCCATCCTGGGCATGAATTGGCTTGACATAGTTAATAATTTAATGTAAAATATAAGCATAAGGGCAATTTTGGTATTAATCTATGTCAATTTAAGATATATGACTAGATAACTATATTTTAGAAATCTGAGGTAAGAAAATCTCTAGGGCCTGGGTGTGGTGACTCATACCTATAATCTCAGTACTTTGGGAGGCTGAGGCAGGTGGATTGCTTGAGCCCAGCAGTTTGAGACCAGCTTGGGCAACATGGCGAAATCCTATCACTACAAAGTACAGGAAAATTAGCTGGGCGTGTTGATACTTAACCTGTAGTCCCAGCTACTCGGAAGGCTGAGATGGAGCATCCCTTGAGCCCAGGATGGTTGAAGGTGCAGTGAGCTGTGATTGAGCCACTCCTTTCTGGCCTAGGTGACAGAAGTGAGACCCTGTCTCAAAAACAAATTCTTTAGGAAACAAACCTGTATATTTGAAGATCAAGGGCTAAAAATCCACTGAATGCCATTTAGCAGAGGATGTATGACATCCATTACCCATCTGTTTCCAAACAGCTTATTTCCAAAATTATACATCTCTTTACAAATAAACATTACAGTATTCACTATAGAGGCACCATGACAACTAGTTACAAAACATGCTGCTAACTTTCACAAGCCATCTCTGAGCCATCTCTTAAGGCATCTATTTTTGATCGTGGACCTCTAAGAACATTTTCTTTGCTTTAATTAGTTGCAGGTCTCCATTTTCATTGTCTTCATAATTGGCTTGATTTCCCCTTTGGCAAACTTTTTTTTCCAATTGTCCCCACCAGGGTCTCATTTTCTAGCCTTTCATCTGACACATAGAAGTTCTATTGCTTCATCTTCAATTTCTGCTTTGTTCTTAGTATAAGTATTAATTTCTCAACCTCAGGAGTAAATCTGATGAATGACATTCCTTCCATAGAGATGATCTTAACATAACAAGAGGCTCTGCTCTTCTATTATGAAATTCTTTCCTTTTATTAAGCTCAGGCAAATATGAGTACCAGTGCTCTTAACTAATTTTATTGTATTTCCCTTCTAGTTATTTCTTAGTTTCTGAGTCCAGTCCTCTTTGCATTAACTTCATGTGCAGGAGGTTCTTGAACAATTGGTCTTGTGCTCAGCTGCCATGCTGGCTTCAGCTTGTGCTGTGTTCTGGCCACCTGCTAGTTTCTTAGTTAAGAGACTAGAATGGGGAAGTTACACATAAGGATGCCAGTTGGTAGTGTTATACAGGAGGAATATGTAGGGTGTGATGCTTGTTTATTGTCTGTGTACCCCTTTGGAATTGTTGCTCCAAGAGGGTGTGAACTTTGTTATGTGAATTACAGGGTATGTCTGTGTATAGGACAAAACTTGGCACATAGTAGGTGCTTACTAAAGACTTGTTAAATGAACGAGTAAATCAACAAGTCTTGAATATTTTGAGGAAAAGTCTTATTGTAATCTCCACTCTATTCCTTTTTTTTTTCCACTCTGTCGCCCAGGCTGGAGCGCGGTGACATGATCACAGCTCACTGCAACCTCTGCCTCCCAGGTTCAAGCATTTCTCCTGCCTCACCCTCTCAAATAGCTGGGACTACAGGTGAGTGCTGTCACACCCAGCTGATTTTTGTATTTTTGGTAGAGACCGAGTTTCACCACGTTGGCCAGGTTGGTCTCAAACTCCTGACCTCAAGTGATCCGCCTGCCTCAGCCTCCCAACATGCTGGGATTACAGGCATGAGCCACTGCTCCTGGCCGATACAGGGTCTTGTTCTGTTACTCAGGCTGGAGTGCAGTGGTGTGCTTAGCCTTGACCTTTCTGGCTCAGGTGATCTCTCACCTCAGCCTCCGCAGTAGCTGGGACTACAGGCATATGCCACGACTGTTTTGTATTTTTTGTAAAGATGGTGTTTTGCCGTGTTGCCTAAGCTGGTCTTGACCTCCTGGGCTCAATTAATCCTTCTGCCTTGACCTCCCAAAGTGTTGGGATTACAAGCATAAGCCCCCACACCCAGCCTGGGTAGGACATTTTTTTTTTTTTTTTTTTTTTGTGAGCGTCTTGCTATATTGCCCAGCTGGAGTGCAATGACACAGTCTTGTCTTACTTTGCAACCACTACCACCTGGGCTAAGGTGATCCTCCTACCCCGGCCTCCCAAGTAGCTGGGACCACAGGCACATGCCACCATGCCCAGCTAATTTTTGTATTTTTGGTAGAGATGTGGTTTTGCCATGTTGCCTAGGTTGGCCTCAAGTAATCTACCTGCCTTGGCCTCTCAAAGTGCTGAGATTATAGGTATGAGCCACTGTGTCCTGTCTCAGGGTAGGATTTTCTAAGCACTATTCTTAGTTGAACATACAAGGCCAGCTGTATGCTTTTTGTTACATATTTTCTGTGATATAGAAGCAAACAAGACAGTATGTTAGCACACCTGCATACATGTGAATGCATGGAATATGTTACTGTGGTTTGAGTACTTTTGGTTGCCTAAAAATCACATGCATGGGCAGATGTTTAAAAAATTGTACATTAGATATGCAACTATAACTTAGAGCAGAAGGTTATATAAGCTGCATTTTCCAAAGTGGCTGGATTTGACAGGAGAGACAAGTAGTTTTGATTTTCTGTTTAATCCCACATCTAGACTAGTCCTTCTGTTGAATTGTTAAAGAAGATTTGTGAAATTGGGTCATTCTTCTCTTGATTCTTGTAGTGCTTCTTCTTTCTTTTATCCTAAGTATGAAAATGGATTACTTCAGGGGCAAATGTATTCCACATGAAGATAGCTTTACTTTTAGTCTGTTTTGGATTAGAGTGAATGCAGTGTCAGAAAAAGAAAATTAGAAAATTTGGTTCTGTTACTAACAGTTTAATTCTGATACCTCACCCCAGAGCTTAAGGGCTCAGTCTTGCAAGACTGCCCTCATAGCCAGCAGCTACAAATGCACTGCCTAGGCTACCTACACCTTTCCCTGGTAGACTACAAATTTTGGGAGTCCCTGACCCTTCTTAGCTTTGATTATTAGCTAGAACAACTCACAGAACTCAGGAAAACATTTTACTTACTTTTACGCTTTTGTTATAAAAGGGTACAACTCACGAATAGCCAAATGGAAGAGATATATAGGGCATGGTTATGGGTTGGGGAGGCCTTCGAGTGTTGCCTTCCCAGGACCTGCTTTTCTCTCATCTTGAAATGTTCACAGATCTAGAAGCTCTCCAAATCTCCTGTTTTGGAGTTTTCATAGAGCTCAGTTTCTAGCCGCCTTCCCATCTCTGGAGGTGGGTGTGTGGGGCTGAAAGTTACATCCCTCTAATCACTTTGTCTTTCTGGTGACTAGCCCGATCCTGAGTCTTCCTAGCACCCCTTTCACCTCTGCACTGTCAATTTATTAACATAAATTCAGGTGTGAATTTGTTATGAATAACAAAAGACACTCATCTCTTAGGAAATTCCTAGAGTTTTTAGGAGCTCTCTGCTAGGAACTGGGGACAGAGACCAAATATTGCCACAGTGTATTACCAAAAATTTGACTTGCCTTTTTGTTCACAGTTACTATTAATACTGGACATAGTTTTATAAGGAGTGTAATCTGAGAATATAAATTTTTTGTAAAACTTATTAGCAAATATTTAATCTCAAATCTTAAGATTGCTGTATGTTTGTTCTTAGAATGAACCATGGGGCACGGGAAAATAGGACATTTGTAGTTGGGAGCCTCCCTTTCCTCCGTCCAGATCCTTTGCTAGGGATTGTTTGGAGGAGTTAAGATGGCAGCCAGCCAATCATAATTATACCATAGAGAGGGTTCCATAGCTTTTAAAAATCTGTAGCGCATAGACTTCACAAAATTTCAGGTGCTTTAGCTCTGAGATTCTCAAAGGATATTTGGATTCCCATAGTGTTAACCTAGAAGAGACTGGGTGCCATGGCTCATGCCTGTAATCTCAGCACTTGGGGAGGCCAAAGCGGGTAGATCACCTGAGATCAGGATTTCAAGACCAGCCTGGCCAACATGACAAAACCCCGTCTTTACTAAAAAACACAAAATTAGTCAGGCATGGTGGCACGTACCTGTAATCTCAGCTATTTGGGAGGCTGAGGCAGGAGATTCACCTGAACCTGGGAGGCAGAGGTTGCAGTGAGTTGAGATCATGCCGTTGCACTCCAGCCTGGGTGACAGAGTGAGACTCCATCTCAAAAAAACAAAACAAAACAAAACAGAAAACTATAAAATACATGTATTGGAGGGGTAGATACCAGGATGTAAAGAAGGAAGATACACCGTATTTCACAATTTTATTTCCTTATGATGGCAGAATAATTTAAAAACAAAATTTGAGACAGGGCCTTTCTCTGTCACCCAGGCTGGAGTTCAGTGACATAATCATAGCTAACTGCAGCCTTGGACTCAAACAGTCTTCCCACCTCAGCCTCCCTGACAGCTGGAACTACAAGTGCGTGCCACTTCACCCAGCTAATACTTTATTTATTTGTAGAGATGGGGATCTCACTGTGTTGCCCAGGCTGGTCCCAAACTCCTGGATTCAAGCAATCCCCCACCTTGGCCTCCCAAAGTGCTGGGATTACAGGCTTCAGCTACCATGCTTGACCCTGTGGAATCATTTTTTTAATGCTGTAAGTTGCCCAGCCCCAATTCTAAGTTGTGGTACAAATCAACTTCACTGTTAAAAAGGGGTAGCATTTGGTTATTGGTGCAAAATAACTTTTCTTTCTTTCCTTTTTTTTTTTTTTTTTTGTGACAGAGTCTTGCTCTGTCACCCAGGCTGGAGTGCGGTGGTGCAATCTTGGCTCACTGTAACCTTTGCCTCCCAGGTTCAAGCGATTCTTCTGCTGTAGCCTCCCAAGGAGCTGAGACTACAGGCACCTGCCACCATACCCATCTAATTTTTTGTATTTTTAGTAGAGACAGGGTTTCACTTGTTAGCTAGAATGGTCTCGATCTCCTAACCTTGTGATCCGCTTGCCTCGGCCTCCCAGAGTGCTGGGATTACAAACGTAAGCCACTGCCCCTGGTGCAAAATAACTTTTCTGGTCAGCAGAATGGGAATTGTTTCTATGTGACCTCTTTGCTGCCATAGTGATTTGATATTATTTCAACAGGAAATTAACATAGGGTATATTAACATATCTGGCCTATATATATTGCATAACCTAAAGTCTCTCTCCTGGTTGCTCCCTTTACTCACCCCAATCGGTGGAATATCTGTTGACATTAACAAAAAAAAAAAAAAAAAAAAAAAAGAGGCTAGGTCTTACTGTGTTGCCCAGGCTGGTCTTGAACGCCTTAGATCAGGTGATCCTCCTACTTTGGCCTCCCAAAGCGCACAGATTGCAGGTGAGGAACGGTGTTAAAGGGCTAAACTACAACAAATTTAAATCTCACTTGACTTTATTGCAATTTTAGAATTGGGCATTGCTTCATTCCACACAACAGAGTAAGTGTTTGAAGGAGCTGAGCAGAAGAGGTTGGCTTTACAGACAGAGAAGAGCTGAGAAGAGGGGAAGCAAAGGATAAAGAGCCTGTTAGTTGTTTCAGAGCTACCGTTCTTGTAAGGCAGGGACAGGGAGAAGATAGAACAATAGAAAAATAATTGATTAGTTAATATCAGGTTACTTCAGGCTGCTTTTTTTGTGTAAGGATTAAAGCAGAGGGAATTTCATTATCATTCCAATTGAAGATTGAAAGTGGCCTGTTTGGAAAACTGGCTGTCATCTGTCCTGTTTCTCAGAAGGTCAGATAACTAAATTTAAGTTTAGTGACGTGAAACTTTTTAACATGGATGACTCCATTTTGATTTTTAGTCTAGTCTCTTGGGGCCCAGTGCAGGAGATTAGTCTACAACAGTAGCCTCCAAAATAGTTTTTATATAACATACAAAACAATTATTAATACAAGCCAGATGCTTTGCAGAATAGTCTTAATTAGAACTTGACTCTGAAGTGACCATCTTTGTAATGGTAACTCTAAATTTGATTACATTTGTACTGAGAAGAATTAGTGTAATTGTCCCTTGATATCATAGGGGATTGGTTCCAGAACTCTCCAAGGATACAATCCTTGAATGCTCAAGTTTCTAATATAGAATGGCATAGTACAGTTAGCCATCTATATGTGTGGGTTCTACATCCGTGGACATGGAGGGCTGACTGTACTATAATTATCTTGGAGATAAAAAGTGTTAGGAGTTTCTAAGAAGTTTGGAATTGTTGCTGTTTTAAAATTTCTTATATTGACTTAAAGGTACTGTTACTTAAGACTAATAATTAACATTTACTAAGCATGTACTGTATGCCAAGCACTGTTGCAAGTTCTTTGCATGTATTATCTTATTCAGTCAATTTACCTTATGAGAAAAGTAATACTGTTTTCATTTTACAGAAGGGGAAACCAAACTACACAGAGGTGACATAGCAAGAGTGTGGTAAAGCCACTCTGATTCCAAAACTTCTAGGCTCTTAACAGGGGACTCAAAACCAACCAGTTTGTAACAAATTGCTAACAGTCAGGTCAGGAAGTCTAAGAAGTGGAAGACTTGTGGATAAATAGAAAGGGGAAGGGCAAACTCTGTTTTGCTCTTTCTTCTTGCCTCCCTTTTCCCAATAAAATTCTGTAGTTATATGCAGAGTGAAAAACAGGAAGTGAGCTTAGCCCCTGTTTTTTGCTTCCTCTTCTTTATTTTTGCCTTCCTGTTTGCGATGCTGGTAACTCTCGTGGATATATACTTGTCACTCCACTAGCACTGTTTTTAATACATTTGTTTTTATTAATGTCACTTCTCAGACAGTATAGTGTAATGTAATGTTTATTAAGAGCCGGGACTTGAGGCACAGTGGCTCACGCCTGTAATCCTAGCACTTTGAGAGGCCCAGGTGGTTGGATTACTTGAGGTCAGGAGTTAAAAGACTAGCCTTGCCAACATGGTGAAATTTTGTTTCTACTAAAAATAAAAAAATTAGCCAGGTGTGGTGGCATGTGCCTGTAATCCCAGCTACTCGGGAGGCTGAGGCAGGAGAATTGCTTGAACCCAGGAAGCAGAGGTTGCAGTGGAGCTGAGATCATGCCACTGCGCTCCAGCCTGGGCCTTAGAGTGAGACTCTCAAAAAAAAAAAAATAAAATAAAAAAAAAAGGAGGGACTTCAGAGTCAGACTGCTTGGGTTTAAATTATAATTCTACCCCTTACTGGCTGAATAACCTTCACTTAGTTACTTGCTGAGCCTCTTCTTACCTGTAAAATAGGAATGATATAGTACATACTTCATAGGCTTTTTGGGAGGATAAAATGTGTGAATATGTGTAATATGGTTTGAGTAGTACATGGCACTTAGTATAATGCTATATAAGTGTTTGCAGCTTACTATTATTATTTGAGAATGTTTTTAGATTGAACCAGTAATTGATTTAGCTTAGGGGTCAGGGTCCTTAACTTTTAATGCTATATTAGTTTGGGTGCTTCTAGTGCATAAAAAGAGAAGGAAAAAGGAGATATAAAAGGAAATATGAATAAAGAAAGATAAATATGGCTGGTTGTGGTTGGCTCATGCATGTAATCTCAGCATTTTAGGAGGCCTAAGTGAGTGGATTACTTGAGCCCAGAAGTTCAGGACCAGCCTGGGTAACAGTGAGACCCAGTCTCTCTTAAAAAAAAAAAAAAAAAAAGGCCAGGCATGGTGGCATGCGCCGCTGGTTCCAGCTACTTGGGAGGCCAAGGTGGGAGGATTGCTTGAATCTGGGAGGTGGAGGTTGCAGTAACCTGAGATTGTCCCACTGCACTCCAGCCTGGGTGATGGGAGTGAAACCCTGTCTCGAAAGAAAAAAAAAAAAAAAAAAAAAAAAAAAAAATAAAAACACTGCTGATAATTTTTATGAGGAACAGGTGAGAGTATATATTTATTTTAGGTTACACATACAAACATT
>CAUYOR010167608.1:0-12778 GCA_963573925.1 Callimico goeldii
ACTAACATTAGCCATAAGATTAGAAATTACGGTTTAGGAGTCATGCAGCTGAAGGTTACAAGATTCTGACCCTCCCTAAACTGCTCCTGAGATTAGTGCTTGAGATATTTTGCAGACCCTGCACTTGTTGGATCAACTGGCTCATCTGATCTGTACCTCCACCCAGTAACTGACTGGGCACAAGAAGACAGCTCCGACTCCCTATAATTTCTTCCCTGACCAATCAGCACTCTTGGCTCACTGGCTTCCCTCCACCCACCAAGTTATCCTTAAAAACTCTGCTCCCTGAATGCTCTGGGAGACTGATTTGAGTAATAATAAAACTCTGGTCTCCCGCCCAGCCGGCTCTTCATGAATTACTCTTTCTCTATTGCAATTCCTGTCTTAATGAATCAGCACTGTCTAGGCAATGGGCAAGGTGAACCCCTTGGGTGGTTACGAGCTCGACTGTGGCATTTCTATCTTCAGAGTCTCACTCTGTCACCCAACTGCAGTGCACCATCATGGTTCACTGCAGCCTCAACCCCCCAGGCTCAAGTGATCCTCCCACCTCAGCCTCTCAAGTAGACAGGACTACAGGCGCATGCCACCATGCCCAGCTAATTTTTTATTTTTTGTAGAAACAGAATCTCATTATATTGTTCAGGCTGGTCTCAAGCTCCTGGGCTCAAGCAATCCTCCTGTCTCAGCCTCCCAAAGTGTTGGAGTTACAGGTGTGAGGTACCATGCTCATTCTATCATCTCTTAAAGAGTGGGTACTGCCCCCAACTCTGAAGCCTGCATCCCCACATTAGCTCCCACCATGATGCTATTTTAGAAACCGAAGGTCTGGAAAAGCCTGTGCCTGTGACCACTGTAGATTACCACGTTTCCTCCTGGCTGAATGAGGAAGCACTTTCCATTGCTCTTTTACGCCTGGCTTATCTGAGCTGCGTTTGCTTTCAGCTGACAAGCTGCACACTCCCTGTACTGCCCCAGCCACGCGTCCCCTCATGAGTTTCCCAGGCTGGCCTGGACCTGCAGGGGCCTCCTCGGTGGCAGCTCTCTGTGGTCACTGAGGAGCCAGGTGGCCTCTGTGGTGCCCAGTTCTTCTGTCCAACTGCCTTCCCTCCTGTCAACCTGGCCCCCACTCAATGGGAAGTGGGCTTCACAGATGCTGCAGCCCCATAACTGTGTTCCCCTCTCTCCAGTGGTCTGGTCATGGTCCAGTGTCCCCACAGGCTCTTCATGGAGCCATTTACACACATCTTCATGGGCAGTCAGGGGCAACTGCCGGCTGGACCCTGGGGAGGGTCTGTCTCAGGGAAGCTGGGCATGGTGGGGCTGGGGAGGGGATGCTGGGTCCCAGCCATGGCTCTGTTGTGCTTTCCTCATCTATAGTGCACCTCCTTGGGCCACTGAGGCCACTGGGAGGAGAGGAAGGCACCCAGGGAACCTAGGCCCAAAGGCCGTGGTTGGAGATGCACAGGAGACAGCACCTCCATGCCACCCATCTGCTGCCACTGCTGGGCTGAGTGCTTTACTCACACACATCATCTCACATTAAAAGCGGGGCTGGGAGTGGCCTCAGCTTTACGGCTGTAGAAACCAAAGTGCAAAGATGGAGGTGATTTCCTCAGGGTGGCCTGGCTGGGAGTCTGCAGGCTTTAGCTCCCACGAAGCCCTCCAACCCCCGAGCACCACAAAACTGCAGTCTGCCTAACCTGGCCACACCTGGGTATCATTTGCTGTTTTTACTCAAAATTTTTCTTTAAATTGACTACTTTTTTACTTCAAAACCATTTCTTAGTCCTACTTTCAGTGGAAAGCCAGGGTCACTCACCATACACAAGTAATCTAAATACAAAACAGTGTAGAGGAACCACTTCCGCCCATAGCCAGTGGAGGGAGGGGACCCTGCCAAGGGACCAGGCAAGGGTGCTGGCTGTTGCTGAAACAGTGGGGATTAGCACCTGCTGGAGAGTATGAGAGCCATCTTGGCACCAAACTGGGATTTTCTCCTTGAAGGAGAAGGACTGAGAGAAATAAAAAAGGATTACCTTCCTCTGAGAAGAGTTAGTGCCACCTACAGCTATGGCTTTAGGCCACCTCCTAGGGTTTGGTGTTGTCGCAGCCCCCTGCTCTGTCCCCACTGCCTCCTGGGGACACAGGTGGGGTGCATGGGGAACCGGGGCCAGAGGCCCTCTCTGCTGGGACAACCAGGGCAGAGGCACTGGTGCTGGTGGTGAACGGATGGGGGCTGTTTGGGCTGTGGTGTAAACACCAAACCACTGGTCCTCAGGCCAGAGCCCATTTCTCATCTCAGCAAAGTGAGTCACCCTCTCCCCGGCTCAGTTCCACTTGTCTGCTCAACAGAGCATCCTCCACTGTTTTTCCCATTGCTTCTAAATCAGCCAGCACATGTGCCCAGGCCTGAGGCCCTCCACTCTCAGATCTGTATGGGCAACCAATCAGTCACTCAACCCGCCCTGATCAGTACTTTGCTCTCCTGGAATTGAGCTCTGCTGTGTGCGGCCTGGCTCGGGAACAGGGGGACATGGTGGGGAACAAGCTGAGTCTATGTGTCAAGGAGCTCGTATTCTAGCTGGGGAGATGGTGAGCACATAAGGCAGTCAGGCCATTTTGGATAAAGCTCAGCACCATGGAGAAGTAGGCACAGAGAAAAATGTAGAATGGCAGCAGTGAGGAATCACTGAGGACACCAAGGGGCGGGTGATTCCCAGAGCTCACCCCTCAGATGCAGCAGATGGGCTTAGCCTGGGGAGAAGTTGCTTGGAAACTATGTCCACCTCTCTGAGGTAAGGGTTCCAGTCTGCGAGTTGCACCCAGAAAATGCAAGGGCTCCAGATAAGGCTCCCCACCTAGGGGCAGGTGGCTCCAGGGGACCCAGGACAGGATGGGGGTTGGTAAGACCTCCTGGAGCAGCACTTCTACATCACACCCTCCAGAGTGCAGCGGCACCTGGACATGCGATGGTAGGGTGACCGAAAAACCATAGACAGCATGTCCTGTGGCAAATGAGCCAGTGTTGGTGTCCGCGTCCACTGAATGGCTTCCTGTCCAGCTCCCCACTGGGCCTTGGGGTGGTAAAGGGCGGGGTTGTGGTTCTCAAGGCTGCATTGCAGCATTGTTCACAGCCACAAAGGGCAAGTGCTCAGGTCCAGGTGGGGGTGAAGGCAAAAATGAGCATGGATAACTTATATCCAGTGCACCAGGCTTCCCCATGCTGCTTCATCCTGGCCAGCATGGCTGTCTGCAGTAAGGCCTGATAGTTTACGGCTTTTGATACAACACCTACAGATGCTCCTTGAGGGGATTATGTCCTGACAAACTCATCATAAGTTGAAAATGCATTGACTTCCACCAACCTGTTGAACCTCATAGCTTAGCCTAGCCTACCTTAAATGTGCTCAGAATACTTACATTAGCCTGCAGTTAGACAAAAGAATCTAACCCATATCTTACGGAATTTACTGAATACTGTACTGACAGGGAAAAACAGAATGAATGGTTGTACGAGTACTCAAAGTAAGGCTTCTAATCCATGTTTATTGCGTTTGCACCATAAGTCAAAAAACTGTAGGTCAAACTTTCCTAAGTTGGGGACTGACCGTATTTTTGGACTAAAAAGCCACATCTTCCGGAGAAGATAAAACCCCAACTTGCCTTAATGCCAGTGACACTGGACATGGGGCAGGGATAAGCTACCCTCCCAGGGCTGTCCTCTGGGGAAAGATGGCCTGCATAGCCCATCCTTCCCTCCTTGTTAGCGTCATAAGAACTAAGGTTCCTGCCTCTCTGGCTGCATCTCCCACCCACCATGCCCACAGTGCCCTGTTCCACGCCACCTGGCTGAAATCACACCTCTGTGAAGCCCAGGAAGAACTTCTTTCCCCATGAGGACCCCTGATTATGGCAGCATTAGGATCCCTGGAGCCCTAGTGGCCTCAGTCTGGGCCTGCCACCGGGACCACATGACCTTGAACAGCTGTGGTGTGCCGCTGGTTCGGCAGTGGAACTGGATCTCCCTTGGGGAAGAAATGGAAGGGATGCCCCACAAACCGACCCCTCCTCAGCCTCAGGGCTGCCAGTTCCTCCTGCAGGTGCCTTCCCTGGCCATATCTGGCCACACCCTCTCCTCCGACCTTCGCCTCCAGTGGCTTGTGTGTGGTTTCCCCAGGGTCCCCACCGCAGGTTGGTCTGGGCTCCTACTCTGCCCTCCCTCCCCCAGGCACCAGCTCTGCTTCCCCCGAAGCAGGTGCTCTGTGAAAGATTCGCAGAACAGATGGATGGGTAGATGGAGGAACACCAAAAAATATTTGTACAGAGCTCGGAAGCTTCCCCAGCACTCCCTTTTGAGAGCATTACCTAAAATGACCTTTCCCAGCAGCCTGCAAAGGGGTCACTCTGCAGTCCACAGGCCTTAGGACCCGAAATCACTGCTGATCCATGGCCTGCTTTTGGAGCCTGTGATACTCCTGGGACTCTGTGGCCCAGCTCTACTGGATTCCCCTGGGACTCCTCCACCTGGGTCTACCTTCCCCCACCACCCCCAAAACCCCAGGCCTCCTACAGGCCTCTTGCTACTGCTTTCCACAAATATTTCCCAAATGTACATCACACCTGCCCCTCTCCTTAGGCTTGCCCCTAAGGACCCCTCCTCTGGTGTAGTTTCCAGTTCCTTCTGGCTGTGTGAAGAGTCCTCTTCCTGAAGCTTCTGCCCACTCCCCTCTCTCAGTCTCTCACCTTCCCTGAAGCCTCCTATCTCCCAGTCTCCCGCCTGCCTCTCCCATCCCAGCCAGCTCACGCCCCACCTTAACGTGATCTTGACCACTTCATACCTTGCTGAATTAAAATGGGAGCTTCTGGTGGGAAAGTAGAGGGAAGACAGTGTGGACTCTGCACACCCCAGGCTGAGACCCCAGCTAGCCTCGACTCTGTGAAACCAGCATTTCCTAGTCCTCAGGCCCATTCCCCATGTCCCTTTGTACTAGAAAACCCCACACTTCCCTGCAGGTTGTCCTGGATTCTCCCACTTGGGTGAGCTGGGGCTCCAAGGGCTTTGTGAATCCTACTCCTGGGGAAAGAGGGGCTTCCAGGCTGGCCTGCCAAAGGAGCTCTGCAGTATCATCAAGCAGCCCCCTCCCCACACTCGGCCCCTATGGCCTTGGCTCTGTTGTAGACTCCTAGTTTACAACCTTTCCCAGTATTATGGAATAATCCTCCCCATGCAAAACAAAAATAAACAAACACAACCAAAAAGACCAACCTGCAGATTCCAACATTATTACACATACATTTCTGGGTGTTTTTTTTTTTTTTTTGAGACAAAGTCTTGCTCTGTCGCCCAGGCTGGAGTGCAGAGGCGTGATCTTGGCTTACTGCAACTTCCATCTGCTGGGTTCAAGTGATTCTCCTGCCTCAGTCTCCCAAGTAGCTGGGATTACAGGTGTCTGACACTACGCCTGGCTAATTTTTGTATTTTTAGTAGGGACAGGGTTTCACCATATTGGCCAGGCTGGTCTCAAACTCCTGACCTCCAGTGATCCACCTGCCTCGCCTTCCCAAAGTGTTGATATTACAGGTGTGAGCCACTGCACCTGGCCTGTATATTTCTAATAACTGTTGATGGCCAAAAGGTGCAATCAAACCTGAGACTGCTGGGTGGTTGATCTACTGAAAAGTGCATTAAAGCAGGGAGTCCTAAAAAATGACACACATTGTAGTTTATTTTCACTTAACTCAGATAAACATACATTTACATGTCTGTCAACTTTTAGAGACACAAACTCTTCCTGAAGTACAGTGGCAGGTTCTGGGGTGATGCCACTTCTTGCTTGAATCATAGCACACCTTGCATGACACCTTGTTTACTTTTTTCAACACAAGTGAGGTGGCAAAGTACTGGAATCTGAACTTTAGGCTGTTATGACTCCCTGTCCCCAAACTCATAGTTGTCTTGCCCACACTAAACCTATCCATGACTTTTATTGAGGCTTTACAAAGCATCCACTTTCATTTCCAGAAGCCCTCCATACAGTCACAGCCCATCAGTTGACACAGTATTCCAGGCCGTGATTACAATGAGTGTAACCGGTATAAACAGGTTTTGGACAATCACAACAGACTCAAGGGGATGCAAACGGAAGGGCGAGGGGGTTCTAGAGAGCGCCCACTCCCTGGAGGGCCCACCCTGCACTGACACAGGCCAGCATGCTTTACAGCGAGAACGGAGAGCACCCATTAATCCAGTGCGTGCTGATGACAGAGGTAGAAAGGGTTTTGTACGCCAAGACTTCTGCAAGGCTTATAAATGACTCTGCATTTCAGTTATTACAATAGCTTTTGCAATGTCTGAAAAATGATAGCATGTGCACATGCAAGACATCGCTGATTCATGGCTTGGGGACATGTGACTCTGTGTTTGTGGCACTCCACAGTAACCAACCACTGGTTGGCCCAGGCCACTGGGTTGGCTTCCACACACTCTCCTCACAACCTGAACAGAGTCAAGGCAAATGAAGGCTCCCCTGAGGTCAGCTGGTCCCAGTCACAACTCAGCTATGAGCCTGGCACCTGCAGATCTGCGGTGGGTCTCCCCTTAGAAGCAGGCCCTCCTTTCTTTGCCTCCTCAAAGCTCTCTGCCTATCCTGAAGCCATAGTCTGAGCAGATGGGAGGAAGGACTGGGGTTAGTGTTCAGTGTCCCCACCCTGCAGACAACCCCAGGCTCTGCTCCAGCTGGGCCTCCCAGTGTCCTTCTGTTAAAGGAAGGGGAAATGAGATGATCAGGGAGGCCCTTCCCTCTAACCCTGTGCCATCCTGGCTCTTGACACACTCAGCCACCTGTCCTGTCTTTTGGCCCACAGCCACCATAGCTGACCAGACAAGGGGTGATAGTGTCACCTGAGGAACACTGACTCAGGAGGAAATCAAGCCAGATATTTCTCTGGGCCAGGAGTAAATAAGTAAATATTGCAAAGGTTTTGCCTATGGAGGGGAGGGTAGCTATGACAGCAGAGAAGAGGTGGGGCCTTTATTAAGAGCTAAATCTAAGAGGTTGCTGCCTTGGAGACAGCGGTACCCCTAGGCTCCTGGCTCCCCATTTTCCCCAGGGAAGGAAACTGCTGACTCCATCAGACCCCTCGCTTGAGTGGAGAATCCGATTTTACCTTCTGGGTCTCTGAGGCCCTGCAACCTCCTGTCCCCTGCCTCAATGTGTGGCATCCCACAACCCATCCCCTATACTGGGGACTTAGGGGCATCATGGCCACTACATGGCCAGCATGCCTTCCCTGGGTCCCTTTCCTTCAGAACTGAGGCTGGCACCTCAGGTTGTGGTTGGGCCCAGCTGTCTTCAGGGGAACCCTCAATTGCCTTGACTCCATCCAGAATTCCACCACTCACTCCCTCCAGCCAGCCCCTGCCTCTCTGGTCTTGCTGTCCCCAGCCCCCTCTACCCTGACCTTCACCAACAGCTGGGGGATCCTTGTAAAAACATGGCAGTATGTGTCTCACTTGTGCTTGAAACCTTCTCATGCTTGCCAACCATAGGGCAGACCTCGAGTCAAAGTCCCGCCAGTGGACCAGGGCTCGGCAATGCCCGGCCTCTCTGACTTACCCTCATGCTCTCCCCCACCGCCCTGCCATGCTGCCTTTAGCTGCCTCTCTAGCACTATCCCTCACTCTTAACTCAGGGCCTCTGCACTGGCTGTTCCTTCCTCCTGGAAAGCTCTTTGTCCAGAAAGCCAAGTGGCCCTCCACGCCCCCTCCTCATCCAATAGCTCAGATGTCCCCTCCTTGGGAGGCCTCCCTGCTCATCCTGTTTACAATGGAAAGTGACCCCCATACTCTCACACAGCCACACCACGTGTGATGCCTTGCCCTAAGCATGGTCCCTTTTTAGCATACTGTATAACTTACTTAGAGTGTTTATCGACCCCCCCCTTTCCCACTGTGCCATGGGGCAGGGGCTGTTGGTCTGTCATTCACTGATGTGTCCCATGTGCCTGGGATACACGAACCTGGCACCAAGCAGGTGCCAATAAATCAATCTCAGTCCCTTGTAGTGACTGAGTGAGAGATCCGTCAACATGGCTCATGGAGGGGATAGTTGGAGACTTCTGGGAGGTCTTCTGGAAAAGCCCGTGGCCTTCCCTGGGTGGACATGGGTAGATGTACAGCCCCTTCCCACCTGGACTTGGCTGATCCTGATGCTGTCCCACTATTGAGCCTTCAGGCCCAGGAGCCAGAATGTCCCCTCATCTTGTAAGCCATTTGGGGCTGGGCTTCTGTTGCTGCCCCTGCAAGTGTGCTCCCACCCCACACATCCACTGCATGGTCCCTCAGCCCTCTTAGAAGCCCTGGCCCTCATCCTCTGCTTTCCTCCTGTGCCAGTGATAGGGATAATTCTCAAAACCCTGGCCCACCCAGAGCCTGGGGCTGCAGCCATCTACTGTGGTCCCTGAGGACTGCAGTGGCCACACCCTCCATACCTCTTCTATCTACTCCATGCCATCCTGGGAGGAGGGAGAGCCCCAGAATAGCCAGTGTGGCAAAATGAACACACTGGAGACTGAGGCCAAGCACTCTGGGAGCCACAGCAGAGATGAGGCTGTCAGTGTGGTCAGGAGGATCCCTGGAAGAGGTGGGCAGTGTTGGGGGGACAAGGGCAGCCCCACCAGTGCCTCTGAGTTCCAGCCACGGGGTGGGGCCGGTCTGGGCATGTCTGTGCTTGCATGCGTGGTGTTATCATAGAGGAAATCAATGCCTGGCACTGGCCCAGTGTTTAAGGGAAATGAATAGATTTTGGCCGAGGACAAAGAGAGTTTGATTAATCAGAAATTGGATAATGGAGGCAACACTCTAATTATTTTTCTTCCCAGCATTTTATCGAGAAATATGTTTGCACAGCATATCAGAGGTAACAGAGCGGGTGAGGGGGTGACCACGCTGGAGGAAAGCCCAGCTCGGGGACAGGCCATCCATACCCGCCTTCACCAGCAGGGGTCTTGGTAGCCACTCCACAGGGCCACAGGAAGCAAGAGGGGTGGGTGGAGCTGGCCTGAGACCACATGCAGCTGGGGCAGCTAAGGCCAGAGTGGAGAGGACATGCCATGCAGAGCTAGGCAGGAGGAGGCATTAAGTCCAAGCCCTTATGGTGGAGTTGCTCCTCCCCTGGCTTGGCCACAGTTAGGAGTTAGGGCCACAGTCACACTAGTGTGGGGGTACAAGAAGAGTAGAGGTGGGGTACCACCAGTTCATGGGGGTCAGGGCATGCTGGATCCAGGGTCTTCAGAAGGCCCCTATTGGCAGCTTGGAAGGTTTTCCCATCTTCACCCCTGGGGAAGCCTGGTAAGCTGTTCCATAGCCAATGTCAGACAGGACAACTGGGCCCCACAGACACAGAGCCTGGGACACAAGTCTCAGTCACCTTGCCCCCTCCTCCCTTGCTGACCCTACTCCTGCAACACCTGGAGCTGAAACTACACAGTTTAGCACCTTGTTTCCATGGTCATCCAGCCTCTCAATTCCAGGAAGGCTTTTAGGGGCTCCCTGCTGGAACAGAGATCAGCGCCAGGTGTATGCCCGAGAAGGCTTCCCGGCCTTGTAGAGCGGTTGACTCTCTGCCACTCATTCACTTACTCATTCATTTATTCAGTGTACAGAAAGAGGTTGCCATGGACCAAGCATGGGGTTGGATCCTGAGGTCACTGCAGGGAGTTGAGCATCAAATGAGAGAAGAAACAGTCAGCAAACAATGACCTGTGCTGCTCATGGGACTCAGGAAGAGGGAGGCCAGTCCTTCCCAATAAGGGGTCAACACCAGTGTCCCTAAGGAAAGGGTATGTAAGGAGAGACAGGGTGGGTTAAAGCTGCTGGGTAGGAGGGGTCACAGTGGTGAGGTTCACCAGTCACTGGCAAGCTCGTCTAAATCCTGCCTCCCGTGCCTGCTGCAGACATCACTAACCAGCCATGACTCTCCCTCTGGGCTGCAGCACAGCCTTAGAATCCTCTTCAGCACAGTGTGCTTTAGGCAGCCACTCCAGAGTTGAGATAAGAAAGGAAACTATCTGTACCCTTGACCCAGCCCAGAGCTTCCAACTCAAAGGCAAGGAAACCAAGGCCCAGAGAGTGGAAAGCATTCACAGGGTCACCATCACAGTCAGAGTTGGACTTCCACCCAGGCCTGGTGCTGTCCCTTGCCCTGAGCTCCTCTGCTGGCCTGAGAGGCTACTCCCTGATCTTGGGGCACCGGGGCCACCTAGAAAGGCCACTCTACCATCACCTTGTTCCTTTACTATCATCAGGGTCTTGGCTCACCCGCTTAGGACAGTTTTCCAGACATGCCTCTGCAGGTCATCACCCGTGGATCCCTGTGTCTGACCAAGGCCCTATAGTCACCATGCATCACTGAGTAGCCTATCATCAGCCCAAGGCATCTGTCCACCTGCCTCTGGCTTAAGAATGACCCACAGTTGGGCCTCACGGGGCCCAGCTGGTAGCATCCATCTGAGGGTCATTTGTGTTTGGTGGCCAGACCTGAGGCCCAAAGACACATCTCTGGGGACCCAAAAGCACAATCTCTTAGGAGCAGAGGGTTGAGATGGAGCAGGGGCTCTGCAGCCTGAGGGCATACAGACCAGCCCGGGGCAAAAGGAGCTGGACAGGGCCACTCAGGTGTGCCTGTCTGCAAATGTCCACTCCCTCCACAGTGATTCCCTGGGCGCCGGTTCTCAATGGTGACTCAGCAAAGTCCCTGCCCTCATGGAGCATACATAAACACACATGACGAATGAATCAAACAGGGAGCAGGTCATGCTGTGGCAAGTGCTAAGGGGGAAAAAAATAGCAGCAGGAAAGGGCACAGGAAACATGGTCAGGAACACAGTGCTGTCCTAGTTAGAGGCCCCACCAGCCCTGTCTGGAGCAGGGGCCACCGCCCAAGAGCCAGCCCTCATTGCCATGCCAGCCCCCAGCACAGCCGGCCCTGCTGGTCCTCTTCAGCCACCCTTTCTATGACTAACCAGGGAGAAAGGGTCATGCTGCCCAGACGCGGGGCTGTCCAGACCTACTAAGGCACTGGGCACATGAGGCCCACTGTCCACATGTCAGAGGACCTTGTCCTCCGTGACTCACAAGGCAGACCTCATGAAGGGGTTCAGGGAGCCCTGTCCTGGCAGCTCTCCATCCCAGGGGCCAGGGTCTCCTGAAAGGTTTGCTCTGACTGCGGCCCCCATGGCCATGAGAAGCCTGGTTGAGCCCTTGGGGATAGGGTGTGTTTTTGGCTGGAGGCTGCTAGAAGGAACACCCCCGGGCTTGACACTATTTGTAAGGCCCCTCCCTGCACTGTGGCTTTTAACAGTCTTGCTTCTTAGCACTTTTTGATGGATTCTCCAGGGACGTCTCTAAAAGAGAGTTATACCTTAATTTAGAAGCAAATAACTCAAAACTCTGTGATGTGGCAGGTTCCTTTGGAGAAGAGATGAATGCAAAGAAGCCACTGCTGTGTGAAGCTGTGGCCGTGCTAGTCCAGGGCCTGCCGATGGGACCATCTAGACCTCAACCTCGAGGTGTGCCTCCTGCTGCCTCTTGCCCACGGGGCCAGGGATCAAGGGCCAGGGGCTGCTGAGGGTCCACAGACCAAGAGGCAAGAAGCAACACATTCGCTTTGGGCTCCCTGGGCCAAGGGGCCAAGGTGAAAATCACAGGCTGAGCCTGACTGACTCCAGTGACCCTGAGAACCCAACGCAACACAGCCACCCACTCAGGGAAGGGAGGAGAAATGTTGTAGGGAGTGGGCAGCAGGCAGGTTGCAGCCCACCCTCCAGGCCTTCCTTCTCCATAGGGGCCACCATAGTCCCAGTATTATCCTCTAGGTCCCCGTGACCAGCCAGCTTCCTGGACACTCACTTGGGCATCCACATGGTTTTAATGCTCTGCTGTCACTGTTTCAAACTGCATAATTTTAGTTTTACTTTTGTAGAGACAGGGTCTTACTATGTTGCTCAGGCTGGTACTGGCTTCAAGTGATCCTCCTACCTCAGTCTCCCAGAATGTAGGATTACAGGTGTGGGCTATCATGTCAGGCCCTTAATCATTTTCAAACAGGGGGTCCCAAAGATCATGTGGCCAATTGTGCCTGCATTGCTCAGTCTCCGGGCATGCCCCGCCTGCTTGACACAGGGTACCTGCCCTCTGGGATCCACCCTTTTCCAGCCTCCCAAGCCACCACTGTGACTATGCTTCCACCTTACTTGCTTGTCAATCCTCAGTCTCTTCTTCTGGATGCTTCTCAACTCATCCTCCCCGCAATGGAGGCCCTGGGGCCCAGCTCAGCCTCTTCTGATCCTACCTACCCTTGATCCCTAAGTGACCTCATGTGGTCCCCGGCCTCCCACACACCTCAGTGCCAAGGGCTCCAGGTTGCCACCTCCAGCCTCACTCTCTCTCTGGCCACCACATGTGCCCATCAATGGCTCCCTAGGTCTCAGAGCCACCTCCCAGTTCCCCACCTCTCAAGAATGGGTCTTTCTGCATCTTGCTTCTCAGCCAATACTAGCTGTCCATCTACTGGCTCAGACCAAAGCTGCAGCTGTCCTTTAAAAGGTGCAGCTTTTAAAAACAAATCTCCCTGGCCGGGCGCGGTGGCTCAAGCCTGTAATCCCAGCACTTTGGGAGGCCGAGGCGGGTGGATCACGAGGTCAAGAGATCGAGACCATCCCGGTCAACATGGTGAAACCCCGTCTCTACTAAAAATACAAAAAATAAGCTGGGCAT
>CAUYOR010167615.1:0-13568 GCA_963573925.1 Callimico goeldii
GAGTTCCTGCATTGTATTCTTCAGTTCCATTAATTCACTTATATTCCTCTCTAAGTTGTCTATTCTCATTAGGATTTTGTCAAACCTTTTTTCAAAGTTCTTAGTTTCTTTACATTGGGCTGCAACATTCTTTTAACTCACAGAAGTTTCTTATTATCCATCTTTGGAAGCCTGATTCTGTTAATGGGATGCGCTCATTCTCCATCAAGTCTTGTTCCCTTGTTGATGAGGAACTGTGATCCTCTTTAGAGGGAGAGGTGTTCTGATTTTGAGTATTCTCAGCCTTTTTTATGCTGGTTTCTTCCCATCATTGTAAATTTATCCACCTGTCATCTTTGTAATTACCAACTTTCAAATTAGGTCTCTGAGTGGATGTCCAAGTTGTTAATTCCCAGGGCCGAAATATGAGCAACCCACTGCACCGGCCAAAACAGTGGCGTTAAGACTGATGGTGCTTTTCTGCCCAGGGAATCTCCAGTCTGACTTCCTTCTTGAGTCCATAATAGGTGACTCTGCCTTCCCGGAGCTCCAAACCTTGGTCACAAGGGGAACCAGTCCCGTTTACTCTGCACCAAAAGCTGCCACGCCGAGGTGCCGGCACAACCACTGCGCCAGCCACAAGAGTCGCACTGGCAACCCGTGTGGCTCCTCCAAACCTCGGTCAGAAGGGGAACCAGTCTCGTTTACTCTGCACTGAGAGCTGCTGCGCCAAGGTGCCAGTGAAACCGCTGCACCAGCCACAAGAGTCACGCTGGCGACCCTCCACTGGGAATCTTCTGCTCCGTGAGCAACCAAAATTTGTCTGAAAGTGTGGCGTCCTCTAGTTGTCTGAGCTTTCAGTGGGAGCTGCAATCCCGAGATGTTAGCGATTGGCCATCTTGGATCGTTCTCAGATAGAGTAACCTTCTAACTCTGTAATACAGACTGCATTGTTGGTCTTTGTGGTTGCATTGTCGTTGCAACCTACCCGCACACATAGTAGCACACACTTTTAATAAATTGAACATACCAAACCAACTGGGAGTCAAAATCAACAATAAATTACCTAGATTTTAGGTTGTAAAAGGTGTTGCATCTTTTTTGGGATCTTATAGTGGCTTACTTTTGGTTCCCTCCCCCAACCCAATGATAACATAAGCGTGGAAAGGAGAATCAACCTATATGAGTGATAGTTGCAGCTTACTTAGAATGAACTTATAAAATGTATTACCACAGAGAGAAAGAGTGAGGAGGAAATTTGGGCTAGTAAAAGTTGATATTATTTTCTACAAATTTCTTACCTATCTAATCATTCTTCCCTGAAAACACACAATCATAGTTTTGTTTCCTGCTTTATTTTACAGTAGCCTCTACATTTGTGTTTTAACATAAATCTGTACAAAGAAAGAATAGCATTAGTGTTTTAAATGAAAAGCATTTTATAAATTGTTAGTTCTGCAAAAATTGCCCATGAGTTTTCTGTATGTAAAGACAACATAATATAAGAAAAGATTATCAGTATCAATGTAAACCCTGTGGTTTGAATTCTGGTCTGCTGCTTATCGGGGTTACAATCTTAATGATCCATTTAGCCTCTGTGAATCTCAGGTTTTTAGCTTATAAAGTGGAACAGTATTATCTTCCTCAAAGGCCTGGAGGGACAAAATAAAATAACATCTGGAAACTGATGGCATAAGGAGAGTACCTCATATTTTAGAAGCTTAGGACAGCTAATGTTCTAAGTAGCAAAAAAGTATAAAGTGCTCTCTGCAGCATGTGGTTCCACTTATTTTAGACTTTTTTAAAGATCTTAGTTTCTTTTAAGTTTTATTATTAGACTTCTTTAATAGAAACAAGTTAACATAATTAAATTTTAATAAGTAAAAATCCTAAATAAGGCATGGGTAAAAATAATTCAGTTAAACATTCATAAAAAACAGAAGCAGAAACTCTTAAAAGATTTTATACATGATTCTGTGTCAATACCCCCAGGTGATTCCTGTATACAGCTTTCGAATCACTGACCTAGAACAGTGGTTTCCAACCCTGACTGCACATTATAATCACTCAGAGAACTTAGAAAAAGAGATATCTATATGCCTTGTCCCAGACTAATTGAAATTAGGATCTCTAGGGCTGAGGTCCATTGTACTTTTATTCAAAGCTCCCCAGGTGAGTCTAGACTATACCCTTAGTGGAAAACTATTGTTTTATACACATCTTTAACATCACACACATTTATTTATACTTCGAAAAATTATTTGATCTCCAGTGGTAAAATTCCTGGCAAAGTGATTACAACCTGAAGGATTACAGGCAACATGGAGGAGATGCCATGGAGCCAGGAATATTTTTGGCAGAAAGCCTTTAGATCAAACTATAGAGAAAATTTAGGATCATGGACTACTATATCAGAGTCACTGGGAAAGCTTATTCAAGTTGCAGGTTTCTGGGTCTCACCTTAGAGATGCTGAACCACAGTGACCTGGTTTGGGGGCTTAGGATTCACTCTGGGTGATTCATGTACACAGCATAGTTGGAAAGCCACTGCCCCAACAGCAACTGCCTTCCCTTAAAATAGTAAAGAAGATGGTGACCAGTTTTGTTCCTTCTCTTTTCCTCATGGAGAGGAGACAGAGAAAATGGCTTAACTACAAGGTGAGTTTTCCAGTCATTTTACCTGGAATTTTACTTCTGGAGACTGTACAATATTTAGAATTGCAAATAAATGTGTGTAATATTAAAGACATATGTATAAAGCAGTGGTTTTCTACTAAGCCTCTAGTTTAGACTCACCTGGGGAACTTTGAATAAAAGTACAATGGGCCTCACCCCTAGAGATTCTAATTTAAATTTGCTTGGGACAGGGTAGGTATCTTTTTTTTTTTTTTAAGTTCCCTGGGTAATTATAATGTGCAGCCAGGGTTGAAAACCACTGTTCTAGGTCAGTGATTCTGAAGCTGCACAAAGGAATCACCTGGGAGTTATTGACATAGAATCAATCTATGAAATCTTTAGGAGTTCCTGCTTTTGTTTTTTATGAAAGTTTAACTGAATTATTTTTAATCATGCCTTATTTAAAAGTTTTACGTATTGAAATTTAATTATGCTAACTTGGTTTTACTAAAGAAGTCCAATAACAAAACCTAAAAGAAATTAAGATCTTTAAAATTCTAATATGGAAAAGCATTTCCTGCCTCATTTGTCTAAGTAAAGGTTAGAAATCTGCATCAAAGCATGAACTTCCTGCTGGGCCTCACAGCTGCCAGCAAGGTCCTTTACCACCATATTTACTATGTCGCCTATATCCACAAAGTGCATCTGTTACCCCGACTCCACCCCACGTCTCGGTAGTTTCGGTCTCTGGTGACTGTGGAAGTTCTAGAAATTTGTTGAATGACAAGGTTTTGAAAAAGAAAGCTCTCTTAGCAAGGAAGAGAAGGCTGGTTCCTTGAATAAAGGAATAAGAAATAAAGAGTCAACTTTTTGAAACTGCCATTCAAAGGTTTACCTCTATTTTAATTACTTAATCATCTACCAGCTCTGAACTCTTCCAACTTCAGGGAAGTAAAGAGAAAAGTAAGAGTATTGAAGGGCTTTATTAGTAAAGACAATACTGCTTATTAATATTAACTTGACCTTTGTACAACTATTGCTACTTTAAAAATATTTTTGCTATTACCTCCCCTACTTCACCCAATAATTCTTTGAGTTGTATAGGATGTGTTATATATAAGAGAAAAATAAATAAATTTTTCAAAGACTTGCTTTAGTTCCAGGACTATTACTTTGTCACTTAATATTGAGAGATTATAGTAAATTATCTAACTGCTCTGGTTCTTGGATTTCTCATTTATAAAATGGAGACAATAATATAGTCTCTGAAGGACATGTAAGAAATTGCATCTTAAACAGATTTCTAAACTGTAAGAGCTTTGGAACTGTCAGATGTTATAATTATTCTTATTTTAAAGATAAGCAAATAGAGCCATGAGAAAGTAAGGTGGCCACTCAAATTAAGAGTTAATTCCACCATATCAGTTATTTCCACTGCATCATAGTCTCAGAATACTGCTCAGTGGACTTTCTGACGTCAAATCAAATTTAAAAATATTAAACGCCTATTATGATTTGGGATACTAAATAATGACCAAAAGAATTGTTTATATCTTAACCTTGACTTTCAGAAGAGAAATATAACCACATAAGTTTGCATATTATAAATTCATAAGTAGATAAACTAAATGAAAACTGAGTGTCTCAGCACCTGACACCACATTTCACACTATGGTCAGAAACCATGATTGTTCATTCACAAAAGCAATGATTCAGAGGGTTCTGGGAAAACCTCCTCTGATTTGAAACAGCTAAAACAGTAGGAATTTTTTTCCCATACCACATGCCTCTTTCCAAGGGTTGGAAAAATCTGAGTCCTTGGGGAAGAAAATCAAGTTAAATACCACAGTTTTCAGAATACCTTCTAATCTGAAGGACTGTCTGGCATGAGGAGTAGTGAAGGGAGAAATAAGGAATTTGGGATAAATAACCAGGGAGATTATAAAGGGTGCGTCCAGGCTGTAATTCAGATGGTACCCTCTACATTTTGCTTTGACGTGGAGTCTAGCAGAGGATGCTCTTTACCCACATCATTCCCTATAGGACACGGACATTGCAAAAATTGCCAGCAAGAGTGAAGGTCAACTCCCCAGGCTTTTAACACACAAAAGCTATCCTGTGCAGCAAATAAATTCAGTGGCTGGTGACTCAGTTTGCCTGAGTAACTCTAGATGCTATAGTTACTCTAGATGCTATGATTACATTATTCACATTCTTTGCCCTAGAGTTGCACACTAGAAACAAAAAGAACAATGCACAAAAAATAATTATAATAGAACATTTAATCAATGAGCTAAAAAAAACTGCTTCTCTAAGTTTACCAAAGTTTTGAGGTAAAAATATCTTGTGCCCAGATGGCACAGGTGCCAAGCAGAGTGCAGGTTAGGGCTGTTTCCACTGGGAGGCCAGCCACCTATCCTGGAGAGAATATCATTGAGTTGTATTTTTGGCTGGTGACTTTCTCTAATTCATGAGCTGCTCTTTTAAAATGACAGTTCTCTCTTCCTGTGTTTCTTTTAATTAATAACCCTGTGGAGTATTTTTCATTAAAAATGAATTTTACCTTTACTATGAAATGTCAAACATGAATAAAATGAGCAATTTTTCTTGCAGCGAATATTATTTTAAAAAGGTATCAGTTCACCTTTTCCTTGACAAATCTGACTAGTGGAATGAGCTTGTTGAAGCAATATTTCTCTTTCTTCCCATATCAGTGGCCTGTCTTTATTATGTTCTTTCACAAGCAGATAAATGGAAGCAAATAATATTTTTAGATAAATTAAGTCCTTCAAACATGCTATCATACTAAGATCAAAATTTTATGAAATCAAAATGTAGTTGCCTTCTACTTCTAAAAGTGCAATTCAAATTTATTTTGAGGCTGTAAATAGAAAATCAAACTCAGGCCAGGCACAGTGGCTCATGCCTGTAATCCTAGTGCTTTGGGAGGCTGAGTTGGGTGGATCATGAGGTCAGGAGTTCCAGACCAGCCTGGCCAACATGGTGAAATCCCATCTCTACTAAAAATACACACCTGTAATCTCAGCTACTCAACAGGCTAAGGCAGGGAAATTGCTTGAACCCAGGAGGTGGAGGTTGCAGTGAGGTGAGATTTCACTGAGCTGAGATTGCACTCCAGCCTCCAGCCTAGGCAACAAGAGTCACACTCCACCTCAAAAAGCAACAAAAAAAAGCAAACTCAGCTCTTAATTTACAATATTACTGGGTTAATACTAAGCACGGATTGGCAAAGTTCTTTGCCATTTTCCCCAATGCTTCCCCTGAGTGTCTCCCATTAACTGGAATGTGTTTGTATAATAACTATTTCTATAGCCACAAAGTCATAGTTATAAGGACAGTATCTCAGCAGATAGTAGGGTTCTCCACCAAATGACAGACACAACTCGGGATGAGCTTAGAACCTGTCGTTAAAGTACAAGCTTTAGGTCAACTTAAATTTTACTAATGCTAATCTTAGTACATGCAGCAAGATAGTATGGAAGTCTGTTCATTAACCCAGATTAGAGAAATGCAATTTGTGAACTAAAAGTGCCAAGACCCCGACTTAACATCAAAACCCCTACCTGTTCACGTAAGATGTATCATTAACCAAATAATTCCAACAAATACTAGGGAACAGTTAAGATACTACTCATAACAGATGTTACACTGAATGTGTGGCATTTTTAGAAAACTGGAAGTAGATACTGTTTCATGTTAACAGGAGAAAGAAGGCATTTCCTTTGGGAAGACTCAATATTATCTTAGGCAAGTGTGAAAATGTTTATTTCTGCAATTTCAAGCACTTTGCATTGCTGTTTATGAAATTCCTTGACACTAAATATTACTCTTAGCTTCTAAGAGGGTGATTCTGGTTATAGGAAAGGGTCCAGATCCAGAACCCAAGAGAGGGTTCCTGGATCTTGCACCAGAAAGAATCAGGGTGAATCCACTGTGCTAATCAAAAGCAAGTTTATTAAGAAAGTAAAGTGGTGAAAGGACAGCTACTCCATAGACAAAGTAGGATATTCTTGAAAGTAAGAGGAGAAATGCATTCACCCCAATGCTGGTGTAGATGGGGAGATGTGGTCTGCTACAAGAGTTTGTAATAAAGGATTAATTTTCTTAATTACTGTATTTTGCAAGAATTGACATATTATCTTTAAAGCAAAATTAGGAATGTCTTGGTTCTCCAGATATTGAAATATCTGGACACTCCCAAATCTGGATCTGTTTAGGAAACATTATTAATTTGTTCCCTTAACCATAAACATCTAGAGGCTAGGAATGCCTACTTTTCTGAGAATGCAGCCCAACAAGTCCCAGTCTCACTTTCCTAGCCTCACTCAAAATGGAGCCACTTTGGTTTGAATGCTTCTGACATATCTCCCCACTTCCTTTACAAGAAAACTTTTAATCCTAAGGGTTGCAGAGAGATGAAGATTCATCTTCTGTAAGTTCTTCAAGCTGAATAGGGGTGATGATATTCCTGCCTAACTAATAGGGCATCTTGCATTTAGGGCAGAGAGGAGCCTAGTCAAAGAGTATTGGTATGGTGAAGGTTGTTCATAACTGTGAGTTTCAACAAAAGATGGTATCTGGAATATTCATAAATGTCCAACTTAAGAAAGCACTGAGTGAACTTGTCTTGCCTTCCTACACAAGGAGTACAACCACAATATATTCCACAATGGCAAAGCAAACTAAATAAAATCATTCCAAGTAAACTAAACAGGAAGGCTTTCCAAGAACTGGGCATTTACTGGAATCAAGTCGATATAGGTTCGATTGACAATGTGTCAATGGCAGAGATATGAGGGTCTAAAGCTTTCGTAGCCTGGGTAATATTATTTGAGTAGTCTAGAACATACACACAACATTCAGCTTTGATCAAAGCACAAGTTCCCCCTCGAGCTGCTGTTAAAATGTCCACATACCCAACAGTTTATCTGATTATGTAGAGAGGCTAAAGTCTGTGCCCACTCAGTAAGTAAGTTGCTCTGCCTGATTCCAACTTATATTCCAAAGTAGAATGCCAGTCCATATCTTTATGTTACCCATCCCTTTCATTTCTTCTGAATGGGAGTTGAAGATTACTGATTGGTGCATAGGAATAAATGGAATCAGTCTCTTGTGTTCCATCAGCCTGTGGGACTTCATAAGAAATGGGTTTAATTCAAGATAAGTGGACCCACCTGTTTATTCATAGTTTAACTGCAGTTGGGGTACTAAGGAGAACTTGATAGGGTCCCTTCCATTTTGAGGAAAGTTGATCTGCTGGGGATCCTTCCTTCCAAGTTTTTAATAGGACCCAGTCTCCCAGCTGGGTTGTAATAAGATTCTTTTCCTTAGGAGGGGAAAAGTCTTTGATTTCCATATTTAGGAAGAGCCTTTTGCACTTGTCCCAAGTTGATCACATAATTCTGTAGCTTGAAAATAGCTGTGTCTATTAGGAGATCTGTAGTTAAGACCTTCCATATATTATCTCAAAGGGGCTGAGCCGCAGATTTCCCTTAGGGGCCACTCAAACTCTTAACAAAGCTACAGGTAATAAAGACAGCTAGGTTTCTGATGTCTCTTGGCAGAGTTAACAAGAGTCCTTTTTAGAGTTTGACTAGCTCTTTCTACCTTCCCCAAGACTGTGACTTCCATGCCGAGTGAAGGCAGTACTGAATTCCTAGGGCTCAAGATATGTTTGGGTAATTGTCACGGTAAAAGATGGTCATTATTGCTCTGTAAGCTCTTAGGCAGCCAAATTTAGGAACTATTTCCTTTAGTAGGTTAGAAACCTCAATTGCCTTTTCAGACTGGGTAGGAAAAGCCTCGATCCAACCCCAACTGGTAAAGGTGTCAATGAACACTAATACATATTTAAATCCTTTACGTGGGGGCATCTGAGTATAGTCTATTTGCCAATCTTCACCAGGGTATGTTCCCCTATGCATAAAAGGCCTTACCAGAGGAAGAGGAGGTAAAGACTGGTTATTTGGGTTATTCCAGGCACACAGTCCACATGCCCGAGTTACCTGTTTGACTGTTTTAAGTAAACCTTTTGGTATAAAAAGCTTTTTTCCTACAAAAAGACATTAATTGAAACAGGGACGCTCTTCCCAAATGAGTAGTCATGCAATTGCTTAACTATTTTCCACTGATTCACACCTGATATTAACAGTTTGTTGTAGTTGATAAGCCAGCCAGAAAGATCTTGAATTAAGCCCTAACTTTTAGCCCATTCTTGTTCCTCTTTAGTATATCTAGGGTCTGTCACTGCCATGGCTGAGGGCACTAACATGCCGACAAGTATAACTGGCTCTTTTAATGCCGCCACCTTAGCAGGTGCATCTGCAAAGGAGTTTCCCTTAGCCACATGAGAGTCTCCTTTTTGATATCCTCTGCAATAGATTACAGCTACTTCCCTGAGCAGCGAAACAGCACCTAACAAACTTAGAATTTCTAAATGATGTTTTATAGGGGAACCCTTAGCAGTTCACAGTCTTTCTTCCTTCCAGATAGCAGCATATGAGCATGAAGTACCAGAAAGGCATACTTAGAATCAGTGTAAATGTTAACTCTTAAATCCTTTCCCAATTGCAGGGCTCTAATAAGAGCTATTAAATCTGCCTTCTGAGCTGAGGTAGAAGCTGGTAAGGCATGAGATTCAATTACCTCGTGATAACTGACAACAGCATACCTGGCTTTCCTGTTTCCCTGGTGCACATAGCTACTTCAGTCTGTAAACCATTCTACCTCAGGATTATCTAGAGGCTCATCCTTTAAATCCAGGCAGCTGGAGTAAACTTGCTCCATAACTTTCATACAAGAATGATTTACAGTGCCTGTGAGTTCAGGCAAATAGCTGGATTCAAAGTTCGGCATACTTTAAGTGTTACATCGGGGACGTCTAGCAACAAAGTATGACAGTTATTCACAGAAAAAGAGAAGGAGCAATTTCTGCCTGCCTTGTGATTTCCAGAAGATACTACTGTTTGCAGCTGAGTTAATAAATCCCTTCCCAACAAGGTGTGGGGAATTCAGAACAAAACCAAAGTCCTTGAAGAGCAGCTTAAAGGATAGGTAAAATGGCATCTATGGGCTTTTTCATCTGTCTCCCTGACCATACAGTTTTAGGGTGACAGAGACCCATTATATTGGGTCAAAACAGAATAAGCGCTCCAGAAGGAAATTAATGTTCTTACCTGCCATGTTCTTACTTTAACTCCAGAAGGAAGTTAAAGTTCTTACCTGAGGTTCCTCTATAGATATGGCTAGTTGTCCGATGGGAGCTGTGGTGGAAGGTCTCAGGCCCCATCTCTCTTGGACTTGCCTGGCTATTTCAACCATTGTTGGCTCAAGTGCCAATAGCTTCCTTCTGAGCCCTGGGCAAACTCTCTTCCAATGGCCAGTTTTTTACAGTGTGCACACTAATTCATGCCCAAGGCATGGTGACTCAGACACTCAGACTCAGAAAGGTAGGAAGGTGGCCTTCTCACATTTCAGCTTTCCTTGTTCAGGCCAAGAGTTAGGAGGGCAGTCCCATGTGGGAGGTGAGCTTAAGACTACAGCCAAGAGCTGTATCTTGTGGGAGGTCCTTCTTGCTCTTTCTGCTTCCTCTGCTTTGTCCTTGTTATCAAAAACTAGAATGCCATATCCAAAAGCTGTTCCCTAGGAGTTTGGGGACCCATAGCTTCTTCTTGTAGCTTCCTATGGATATCAGGGGCAAACTAGGTTATAAAATGTACTTCTAAAAGGATCTGTCCTTCCCTTGAGGCAGGATCAGTGTTAGTACATTTCCTGATTGCCTCAATTAAATGCCCTAGAAACAACGCTGGATTCTCATCTTTGCCCTGAGAAATTTCCTATAACTTTCCCATAGTTAACAGGCTTTTTCATGCATTTCCTCATCCTTTCCAACCAAGAAGTGATCATATGATCGCTCCTCTCTGAGTTCTAACTGCCCCTTTGATACTTCCACCATGGATCTAAATCTGGAACTACCATACCTCCTGCCTGATAATGTATATTATGGTTTGGGTTGTGAGGCAATACCTCATCTGCATGGGTCCTTAGCTGTCCACAAAATGCATTGCTTCTTTTCTACTGTACAATACAGAGACAACAAAACATGCAGATCCTGCCAAGGAAAGATGCCTTCTGGTTGAGAAGAGGAGAGAAAAGAATGAATGGGACTTTATTTTGCAGCTTATGTACCAGCTTGAACACAGTGGGGAAGACCATCAAGCAGGCTCCAGGGGTCCTAGATTTTAGGCCTTGGCTATTGGATGACAATTCTGAACCTACCCTAACCCAGAGGGAAGCCTACTGTCCTGAAAGGTGAGTTCCAGGCCTAGCAGCATTCACCACAAGCTGAATAAAGAACGCTTGGGCCTTAAGTAAACATTGGAGGTACGCTGGCAGTACTTCCATAGGCATTAAAGATCGTCCAAAAAAACAAGACTAATATGGTTTAGTTCTGTGTCCCCACCCAAATCTTATCTCAAATTGTAATCCCCATGTGTCAACAGAGGGACCTGGTGGGAGGTGATTGGATAATGGGGGCAATTTCCCCCATACTGTTCTCATGACAGTGAGTGAGTTCCCACAAGATCTGATGATTTAAAAGTGTTTGGCAGTTCCCTCCCCCTTTCTCTCTCTCTGTCTCTCTCTCTCTCCTTTCACCTTGTGAAGAAGGTGCTTGCTTTCTCTTTGCCTTCCACCGTGATTGTAAGTTTTCTGAGGCATTCCCAGTCATGCAGAACTGTAAGTCAAATAAATCTCTTTTGTTTATAAGTTACCCAGTCTTAGGTAGTATCTTTACAGCAATATGAAAATAGACCAATAAAATGATTTCACCAAACAAACTGAACAAGAAACCAGAAACCAGAAACCAATCCCAGAGAGACAGAGATATGTCACCTTTCAGAAGGAGAATTCAAAATAGCTGTTTTGAGGAAACTCAAATAAATTCGAGATAACACATAGAAAGAATTCAGAATTTTATCAAATAAATTTAACAAAGAAATTGAATAAGGTTAAAGATAATCAAACAAATTCTGGTGTTGAAAAATGCAAATGACATACTGATTAATCCATCATAGTCCCCTAACAGCAGAATTGATCAAGCATGAGAAACAACTAGTGAGCTTAAAGACAGGCTATTTGAAAACAGACAGAAGAGAAAAAAGAATAAAAAAGAAGGAAACATGACTAAAAGTCTAGAAACCAGCCTCAAAAGGGCAAATCTAAGAGTTAGTGGTCCTAAAGAGAAGGGAGAGGGAGGGAGGAATAGAAACTTTAAACCAGTAGGCCAGGTGCAGTGGTTTATGTCTGTAATCGCAGCACTTTGGGAGGCCGAGGAAGGTGGATCACCTGAGGTCAGGAGTTTGAGACCAGCCTGGCCAACATGGTGAAACCACATCTCTATTAAAAAAAAAAGAAAAGAAAAAAGAAAAGAAAATTTAAAGGGGTAATAACAGAGAACTTTCAAACCTAGAGAAAGATATCAATATTCAAGTACAAGAAGGTTACAGAACACAAAGCAAATTTAACCCAAAGGAAACTACCTCATGGCATTTAATAATCAAACTCCCACAGGTCAAGGGTAAAGAAAGGTTCCTAAAAACAGGAGGAGAAAAGAAACAAATAAAGTACAGTGAAGCTCCAACATATCTGGCAGCCGATTTTTCAGTATAAATATTACAGGCCAGGATAGAGTGGCATGATATATTCAAGGTACTAAAGAAAAATACCCTTTTACCCTAGAATAGCATATCTGGCAAGATATCCTTCAAACATTCAGGAAATATAAAGACTTTTCTAGACAAACAGAAGCTGAGGGTTTTCATAAATACCATATCTGTCCTACAAGAAATGCTAACGGTAGTTCTTCACTCTGAAAGAAAAGGACATTAATGGGCAATAAAAAAATCATCTGGCCAGGAACGGTGGCTCACACCTATAATCACAGCACTTTGGGAGGCCAAGGCGGGTGGATCATGAGATCAGGACTTCGAGACCAGCCTGGCCAAGATGGTGAAACCCCATCTCAACTAAAAATACAAAAATTAGCTGGGCATGGTGGCAGGTACCTATAATGCCAGCTACTCAGGAGGTTGAGGCAGGAGAATTGCTTGAACCCAGGAGGTGGAGTTTGCAGTGAGCCAAGATGATGCCACTGCATTCCAGCCTGGGCAACAGAACAAGACTCTGTCTAAAACAAAAAAAAAAGAAATTATATGAAGGTATAAAACTTACTAGTAATAGTAAGTACACAGAAAAATACAGAATATAATAATACTATAATTGTGCTATATAAACTACTCATAAATAAAAAGATGAAAGCATGAAACAGTCTTAAAAAACTATAACTTTTCAAGATATAGACAGTACAATAATATATAAAATGGAAACAATAAAAAGTTAAAAAGCATGGAGATGCAGTTAAAGTATAAAGGTTTTATTACTTCTCTTTTGGCTTATGTTTCTTTGCTTGCAATCAGTATTAATTTGTCATCAGCTTAAAATAATTGGTTATAACATAATTTGCAAGCCTCATGGTAACCTCAAATCTAAAAACATTCAGCAGATACAAAACAAATAAAATGCAAGAAATTAAAACATATTATCAGAAAAAAATCACCTACATTAAAAGAAAGACAGGAAGTAAAGAAAGAAGACAAAGCAGAAAACACATAATAAAATGTGTTTTATGGAATATATATTTCATGTATATTAATAATGAAATATATATTTAATGTAAATGGAGCATACATATAAGGAGTAAGTCCTTACTTATCAATTCAACATTAAATGTACATGGAATAAACTCTCCAGTCAGAAGACAGAGAGTGGCTGAATGGATAAAAAGCAAAAAAAAAAAAAAAAAAAAAAAAAAAGACCCAATGAAATTTTGCCTAAAGAAAAAAAAATAAACAAAAAAAGACAAAATTGGAGAAAAAATAAAAAAAAGAAAATTA